>OY743218.1:15283686-15405307 GCA_963555745.1 Cardamine flexuosa | reverse complement strand
TTTTCTTATAGGTATTTGCATTAGAGCGTTTTTTCTGTCTTACGAAGCGGTGGAATATCTCCACCATCTTGTTTTCCTTTAATGTTGGGGTGGCTAGATTTATATAAACCATGTACAAATACTTTTAATGTAAATAGGGTGGAAGAGTATCAATTCATTCTTGAAAACATGACTGAAGATCAGGTAATACTTCTTCTTTTTTTCCGCCCCCACCATTCTGGATCCTCCATCGGTTCACTATCTCTTTGGCATTATACTCTCTGTGTATGGTTATGTATATTTTTTTAATTAAATACTTTTAAGTTATATTTTCACAGGTTTATTGGCATCCCTATAGCATTCCTGACGGTAGAGTTGAATTGCCCAAGGATTATGCTAGTCAATTGTGTATGGTTTTGTCACACGTGCCTTGTATTTTATTTGAGGCATTCTCATTTAACCATCCTGAACTCTTCTTCAAGCAATTAGGACTGAAGAAGTCGGATTTGATGCCTTTCTCTCGGAAAAAAAACAGGGAAGGGAAAAAGACTAAAACGAAGCCAACACAAAGATAAAGACTGGAATGAGGCTACTGCTTACTACAAGAAACTGAATTTCATGTGGAATAACCGAAGAAAATACTTTGTGAGTCAACCTGCTGCAAACCGGCACAATGAGGAAAACGAGGTGGTTTAAATTATTTTAGTAATAATGAATTTGGTTATATTTACAAGACTGAAATTATCTCCAATCCATTGTAAAAATTGGATGGGGAGACCACATATAAACATGGAGTAAAGCAATTTTTACAAAGGATTAGAGATAATTCAAGTCTTGTAAATATGACCAAATTCATTATTACTAAAAGAATTTAAACCACCTCGTTTTCCTCATTGTGCGGGTTTGCAGTAGGTTGACTCACAAAGTAATTTCTTCGGTTACTCCACATGAAATTCAGTTTCTTGTAGTATGCAATAACCTCTTTCCAGTCTTTATCTTTGTGTTGGCTTTGTTTTAGTCTTTTTTCCCTTCCATGTTTTTTCCCGCGAGAGAGGCATCAAATCCAACTTCTTCGGTCCTAATTGCTTGAAGAAGATTTCATGACGGTTAAATGAGAAGGCCTCAAAGAAAATACAAGGAACGTGTGAAAAAACCATACACAATTGACTAGTATAATCCCTAGGCAATTCAACTCTACCCTTGAGAATGCTATAGGGCTGCCAATAAACCTGTGAAAATATAACTTTAAATATTTAATTAAACAAATATACATAACCATAAATAGAGAGTATAATGCCAAAGAGATAGTGAACCGATGGAGGATGCAGAATGGTGGGGCGGAAAAAAAGAAGAAGTATTACCTGAACTTCCGTCATGTTTTCAAGCATGGATTGATACTCGTCTGCCCTATTTACATTAAAAGTATTTGTACGTGGTTTATATAAATCTAGCCACCCCAACATTAAAGGAAAACAAGATGGTGGAGATATTCCACCGCTTTGTAAAACAGGAAAACACTCTAATGCAAATACCTATAAGAAAAAATAAAGAACAACAATTGTCAGTAAACATCATTTATGTAATCAAAGTAATTAATTTGTTTCATTTAAAATTTTACCTGCAGAGCATAAGAAAAACCATTTATGCTTGTGGTTTTATAAGGAAAACTATTTCTCACTATATCTAATGAATTTTTGAGAACAGCCAACATTGTTGCGCCCCAAGCATAGTCGTTGACCTCTTTTCTTTGTAGCAGTGGTAGGTACATTGGAGAAATACCTCTGGTGTTGCTCGGGATAACAACATTTCCAAGTAGGAACAAGAGATAGGCCATAAAGTAAGGCTCCAAATCCAGATCGTCATTACCCTCTTGTACCTTTTCAAAGAGGGCCTTGAACTTGGTAAAACTGATGCTTTCGGAGTTACAAGTTTTCTTTTTTAGAAACAATCCTTTTGCATCAGTCTCACTTATCTTCAAATAGTGTGTAATTGTCCCTAAAGGTTTTTGGCTCTCAAATCCTGATACATGTACCAATTGAGCAATATAGTAAATAACAAGTGACTAATCCGGTAATGAAGTGAATTAAAAAGAAATACATGTTTGCCATCAATTGGAAGTCCCGTTATATATAGAACGTCTTCAAGGCCAAAATCAACCTTGAAACTCCCATTCTTAAAGCAAAAGCATGATCCTTTACATCATAAAAGTGCAGCAACCCCGTAAGAAGGGATAAGTTTTGCTGATGATGATTTCCTTTAATACGTAGATATGTTCATGAACCAAGTAGCTTCGAGTAGGCGTGACACTCTTGGATCAACTTTCCAAGAGGTAAATTTGTTCAGAATCATGGAGGTGTCAATGACTTTTAACTGCCCCCAAAGTGTTTAAATATGTTCATGCATGTAATCCAATTGACTGTGAATCCATTCTGCATAAGGACAGTTGACTGATTAATTGTCTTTGCTTTTTCTGATGTGAAAATTAAAGACAATATCTTATTTGTCATTTTCAGATCCAACCGAGCAAGAAGAGCTTGAATATTAGATAAATAGTTTTTGATTCAGCAAAAATCTCTCTAGAACAAAGACATACACACATGGTTGATAACAAAACAGAAGACACAACAGAAACAAAAACAGAGTATTGAGAAATTGGGCAATGAGGCAGCCACTTATTTACTCTGTCTCAGGAATGAAACATACAACCTTGAAACACTCAAATTTCAAGAACAAATACAATTGAAGACAAAGGAGCCTAATCTCTTCCAAGTTATGCAAATGGAACAAGCCACCTTGGAAAAACTCAGATTTCAAAAACCATAATCATGTAACGTATCAAATCCAATACTGGAAATTCTTTTAAAAAGAACCAGTGAATACAAAGGAGTGTAATATCTACAAATTCATGTGATACAAATAGAGCAAGCAACCATGAAATACTCGGATTTTCAAAAACCACACATCATATAACCAATCCGAATTCAGATAACCATGAAATTCCAGCTCAAGAGCAATCATTGTATTACAAAGTGGAAACTACAGATCATATAGCCTAACATCTTCCAAATTTCATGCAATCTTATGCTAAATAGAAACCGCACAAGATCTTAATCATTCATCTAAGCTCTTATATTCTTCAAACTACACAAAATCCCCAATTTCCCCAATTTCTCAAAACCCTATTTCATGGATTCAAATAAAAAATGAGAGGAAGTTTACCAAATTTGAGAGATAGAGAGACTGTGTTAGAATATCTGAGTTGTCCGACTGATAGGAATTTTTTAATTGTTGATCAGAGAGAGAGGGAGCGCTTTCTGTATTTTAAGCCACGTTCTAAAACTCGGACAAATCGACTGGCTAATCACCGCTGAGGCGCTTAGCGGCGAGGAATCGTAGAAATTTTTATCAAATCGGCCAAAAAGTCGGATTAAAAAAAAAATATATATTTTGGCGGATTTTCAGTTCTAAAACTAATTTCTCTTTGTAGATCTACCATAATAGAGTGAAAGATAGACTAGTAGAAAGTTAATTCTTTAAAAACAGCGAAAAAGGTTGGGCGGCAAGAATTAGGGTTGCAGTTGTCGCACCCATGAGGAAAAAGACAAGGGCATATTGGTAATTTCAAGTTTCATTAAAGCAAAAATGAAAATAATACAGATTTGGGCCTTACTTGGGTTGAACTCGGGTTGGAGCAGCTTGTAAAAGAGCCACTAATCATTACGCCAAAGTATATTCATTTGTTAACTTTCAGTTTAGTTAATATAGATATGTATGTCGATATAAACCCTAAAAATAATCCCCAATTAATTCCCGTTTAATCCCAAATTTTTCATTAATCACTAGGCCCACCCCCAGCCGCCCGACTAGCGAATTCTTGAACATACTTTAAAGTAATCAAAGAGAGACGGTTCATCTTTACATCAGTGGAGCTTGGGTTTCTTATACTATTAAAATTGAAGTACATTTGGAAATTGTAGCGAAGCTGGTCATAACCGTAAAACATGTACCAAATCTTGATTTTCTAGAACTTTGTTTTGCTTGTCTACCATTTTTAATTGCTGTCTACAACTTTGTTTTTGCTTGTCTACAAATTTTTATTTTTGGTTTGGATGGTTATTTCTTTGAATTGAGTCATTGCCAAAGTCATATGCCTTTTCACTGTCTTGTATATTGTTTTGAGTCTGTAGTTGTGATAAATTTGGCAAATCACGGAGTAAATCATATGGAGAGCCTGTAATTGAATAAAAAATCTGCAACAACAAAATAGTAAATCTGCTGTAACTCAATAAAAAATCTACGATAACTGAATAGTAAATCTGCGGTAACTCAATTAAAAATCTGCGGTAACTGAATAAAAATCTATGATAACTGAATAGAAAATCTGCGGAAACTGACAATAAAATCTGCTGTGACTAAAAGTTACACAATAACCGAACATACGAAAATGGGTATTCATAAGAGATTACAAAACCACAAAAAATTCATTCAAAACATCACCAAGTTAAGGAGTCTAAAGATGCAAACAGATGTCACTAAGAAACAAAACCAAAACACCAAATACTTAGACTTCCTCATCCTCATCCTCAATATCCTGATCCAAAAGGTGAGGGATACCAACATCTTTAAGGCGACTATCTAGACTCCAAAGGTTCTCTACTCCCACATGGTTTTCAGCAAATATCTCTGAAGCAAGCTTGACCCTAATATCCTGAATGATTTCGTCACTTAAGCCATCAAATGAACGTCTCAATGCTAAGCACTCAATGTATTTCAAAGAATAGACACCACAATCTCCAGGATCTTCATTGATTGGTACATTGTCAAGCACTCTTCTGACTTCCATCATTGCACAAGTGTTCTTGTGCTGCGTATCAGGAATATACTGACTTAGTATTGCTGGGATCATCTTCCGGATTGGGCAAACATTTTTCTGTAGTTTTGTGTCGTCTTTTGGGGGGGGGATGCTATCATAAATCTAGATGATGTTACTTTTTAAGTCAATATCCAGAGCAACCCAATGATTACGATGAACAAATAGACACGCATACAAGTGATCAATATCAAGGAACCACTTCTGATTTGTCACCGATGGTGCTAGACCGTTGAACGTGTCTCTATAATTCTTGCCAAATACAAAATTCCTCTTATCAGCAATGTAGTCCTTGTAGTCACACACCATAGTCGTGACGAAGAAAGAATCCAAGAAGGCCATGCGTTCACTGTGGTAAGGGCTAATCTCACGCTTGTGCCTGTTACGGAACATACCCAGCGCCACAGAAATGTGTTGCCACAAATAAGAGATTCATTACGAACAATATTAATGTTACAATAACTAACCCCATTAGCGAGCCAGCCATAATTTGGATCTTCCAATTCACTCCTCGGAGTAATAAGTGTATTGTAGAAAAACTTGTGTGTCCCATTTGTTTTACGAGCTCCTTCACTGCAAGTCAAATTTTAAACACTTAGTCTAAACTTGTTAAAGGAAAAAAATATAAAACTAACAACAATACTGATTACTTACTCAACATTCATCAAGAATTCCTTTAGTTCCTCATATAGACTAGGATCAACAGCTTCTAATGGATTATACTGAGCAGGAGACACATCTGACACTTTCATGATTCTCTTCACTGTAGAGTTACCAACAAATGGATATTTCTGAGAACCTCCCAGCTTGATATCACGTTTTGCCTTAGGAGTCGCCCCATCCAATTTCTTGGTAATATTTAGTAAGCTGTCTAACGCCTTGTCCATAGCCTTACTAGCCATCTTCTCTCTGGGTTTGACCAAATAGATTCATCAGAATTAGATGACTCAACTTTTTTATTCTTCTCCTCTTCATCTATCTTCTCCACCTTCACAACAACCTTTTTCACTGTTTCATATTTTTTCGGCACAACTTTTGGTTTCTGTTTCTCACCATTCTTCTCAGCTTTCTTATCTTTCTTCTCAGCATGTTTTCCTTGCTTCTCTTTTGTCTGATCTACCTTTTCCGTCTTCTTTTTTGTCTCAGTTTGTTTTCCTTGGTTCTCTTTCTTCTCATCTACCTTTTCTGTCTTCTTTTTTGTCTCATCTTGTTTTCCTTGCTTCTCTTTCTTCTCAGCTTGTCTTCATTTCTTATCTTTCTTCTCAGCTACCTTTTCTGTGTTCTCACTCTTCTTCTCTGTCACTTTATTCACCACTCTAGTACTGGGAAACTCATTGTTGGTTGTGTCATTCACTTCTACCATCCGTGACTGCAAGCAAGCAACATATATTGATATTCATTCTGTGTACTCTAATATGAATGAAAAAAACATTATGTAAGCAAATGAATGTAAACTTACAGGTGCTGCACTAGTCTCATCATCTACAGGTTTTTGGGATGACTCCACATCCTCCTTTGCGTGAGCATTATCATCTTTTGTTCCAGCAACTTCAAAATATTTTTTCATCATTGTAAACATGCTTGAGAATTCCTTTTTTTGCTCCGTATTTTTCTCAGTTCCTGCTAATCTCTTCCCAAAATATGCCATCATATGCTTCATTTCATCAACATTGGCAGTCACCTTCTCCACCATCTTAAACATTCACATCATGTCAACACCATTTTCCTTAGTGTCCTACAAATTCAATACCAAAATAAAAGTGAGAGTCAATAAGCAGAAAATAAAAACAGTTTCAATAAGCATCAAACAAAATATGTAAACGAAGCATCAAATAAAGATATAATGTCTCAGTTTATTCATCAAGCACGTAATGAAGAAATCTATGATAACTAATATATTAATCTGCGACAACTACCTAGAAATCTACGGGCATAACAAATTAATCTGCATGAACTACAACATAAATCTGTGGAAACTAAGAAGAACTCTACGACTACAATGAAAAATCTACGAGAACTAATTAATAAATCTGCGGCAAGTAATGAATATATCAAGGGAAACTGATGCGGAAATACCTCTACATCCTCCTTCCCATTCATCTTCTTCTTCTTTGTAAATGTTTCAGCAACATCACCAACAACTTTCCGTTTTTTCTTAGTTTCATCTTCAGACCAAGCATTGGCACGCAACTTTCCACTCATGATATCTTCAATTAAGTTTAAAATTAATGGATCAATCTTGTCACCTTCAGTCGATATTGGGAAAATATCTGAAGCTTGTACATCTAGCATATGTTTCACCCGCACCTACATTGTATAATAAAGAGTTAACCAACATATCACTTACACAACATTATGTACTAAATCAAATGAAAAAATGTCTTACTTTTCCATGCTGAGCCTTCTCCTCGGTTATGAATTTTTTAAAATTAATTGTAGAACGTCCAAAGTCCCAATTCAGATGTGGAACCTCATCGGGATCTTCTTCATTTTTCTTCACCCTTCTCTTCCCATAACTCACTCCTAAACCAATGACATGCTCATACACCCAAGTCAATAAAACTTGAACGTGTCCTTGAAGTGTGTAAGACTTTTCTGACAACTTCATAACCTTGATCGAATTAACCCCATGGATGCTTCTCAAAAGCCTCTTTGTCAAGAACTCTTTTGGCTGTCTCCAATGGTATCCTAGATCCTTTATGAATACCAAATACCATAACATAATGGAAACATAACTGTGCCACCATAAGCCTTTTATCAAAATGACAAAGATGGCACCTCGCTATCACCTTCATCAATTCTTTAGGCCCCTGTTGCAGTAGATATTCCCATCTTCATCCAAAACTCTTCATGCCTAATAGTACATACCTCATATGTTTCGATCGGATCATAGTTCAGACCGGTAAAAGCTGCATACTCGTGGAGAGAGAAACAGAGAGGTTGATCATCAATCGACGACCAAATCTTATGTGCATCGTCAACTAAAAGCTGGTTAACCAAGAAGTAATGAGCTCTTTGAGCAGCCCAAGTGAATGAAAGATCAGCAAAATTGGCGAAGACACCAATGGAAGAGTTCAGCAAATAAGTCCACACATCATCTCCTAATTCATGTCGCACTTTGGACAAGTTGGACATAGTAGAATAGTGATTCCTGCTATGTTTGTGTATTGGAGATTTCCCAGCTTTGTAAAGTCTAGGAGGATAGTTTTTGACAACACTAGAAGAAGGCACTCCTATACATATCAAATAAAATAAAATGTGAATCACATAACAAATATCTGCGACATCACATATTAGTGGAATATAAAATCTTGCGATAACAAAACCAAGTATTTTATAAATCTGCGACTACATATAACTAATGAAATCCAAAAATTTGCAATAAGGCAAAACATAACATCCAAGCATACAAAATCTACAATCAAAGTACTTCAAACTTTTAACAAATCTACAGTAAATAAAACACTAAGGTGGCAATTTTCAAAACATTATGAAACAAATCATTAACGGATTCTGACATTCTCACACCGGAAAATGAAGAAGGTGGCGATGGCTGTGGTTTAGATTTTTTGGAAGTATCCATCAAACAAGTGAATCCGACTTCAAATGAGATTAAACAAGAAGAACTGTAAAAAAGAATTCTAATTTAGAAACAAAAGAAACTTGAATAACCAAATTCTTATATAGAAATGATTAGAAAAATTAGCAAAAATTTATATATGAAAGTGGCAACACTTACTGGCGACAACTCCGATGGCGGCGAGGAGTAAGGAAAACGATGGAGGTGACGACAATCAATATGGACAATTGGTGAGGACAAAAATCGAAGATCCAAGGAGAGGAAGCGGCGACAAGGCTTTGGTGAGGCGACAAAGGTTTCAAATTCAATGGCCGCAAAGTGTTACAGACATGAAGCCGGCAGGAGAAGACACGACGGTGGTGAAAAATCAAAATGGCGGTGAGTGTTTTGATTAGGTTTAGGATTATTGATTTTCTAAAACTTCGAAAAGGTTCGCTGATGAGTTATCCAAACAACCCACCGGCTCAAGCAGCGACTCAGTGGTTCGGTGACCAGAAAAAAACTCGGCGGTGATCGGCGGTGGCGATTTCGACAAGATGCAGCTAAGGAGATTTTTTAAGGGTTACAATTTTTTTTTCTTAAAGAGTGTGGGTTATGAGAAAATAATTTTCATGTTTAGTTTTATAAAATATTTTTTATTTCCTTATATTTAATTATTTATTTAATTTATATTTAATTAAAATTTTAATTTTTCAAATATTTTCATAAATTATTTATGTGAGTAAGATAAAAAGGGTATTATTATCTTTTAACAAAAGATTAAAGTTATACTAGCTAACTCTATTTTGAGAAGGTTAGTTTAGCATCAAAAATAATGTTATTCTAGTGTATTTTCAGAAAAAAGAATCACATTCTTTGATGTATATAGCCTATATATATCATTACCAAATTTCCAAATCTTTCTCATTGTCCCTAGTCTTTAAACTTTGTATTAGTTCTGTTGAAGACAATTTTTTGTTCTAGTTACATATATTTTTGTTACACTCAAGATGTAGCAAAATTGTCTATATAATTGTTACATATTATATAGAAAATTTTCCCAGTGAGATTGTGTATTTCATTCAAAGAGCATACGTATTAAGGACCACATTTTATATAACTATTGTAATTAGGGCTTTATGAAAATGGAATCATTGAGTGAAAACATATACATAATGCACTTGTGCCATCTCTACGGAAAGTCAAATCCGGTATGTGGCATAAGCCACATATGCCAAGGCTTAGAACCCAATTTATCTTGGGTTATTGAGATTTTTTTTCTTTTTAGTTTATATTTGTTGGACTATGTAAGAAATATTATATTTACTTCATGAGAGATATGTGTCTTTGTAGTTCAAAGAATGGCCATATTTCTTTTGGGCTTTGTAAAAAGGGTCATATTTACTAAGTACAGTAGTATTTAGTTTTAAGGTTTGATGAGCTCGTGATTGAGACTTATGTATTTTTCCTCTATAGATCTATATTTTTGTTTGGTTTAAATGTTTTATGTTACTTTAGAGTGTAACGTCTCTTTCTTTTGTTAGAAGTTGAAAAAAAGTTAATATTATGTCCGGAAAAATATTTTTAAGCTTGCTTAGGGGCATTGATATTGGTGGATCGGCCATGCGGATATATGAGGGACATGGGCTCTGCATGTTTAGCCAACTTGAAAAACAAACTCATACAAAAAAGGTTCAAAACGAAGAAAATGAAATTCTTTTCTATAATTATTTGCAAAAAAGACGCGACCAAGCCGACTCCATCTCTCTAAGGCCTCTCAATTATGTTGAGACGTCTCAATGCAACCTTTTGAGGCTAAAGAGTTACATTTCAAGCAAGACTGCCTTTAGAAAAATTGGTTGAACCATTAGTCTCCATATTTAAAAATTAAAATAGTTCGTCTATTTTTCGTATTTAATCCTAAATAAATTGGCTCCCAACTGTAATTGTCTATGCTTTCATTAATTTTAACTGACTGAATTGAAAATTATATAATCACATAACAATAAAAACAACAACAACAACAATAACAGAAAAAAAAACACCTACAATTGCAAAACAACTTATAGTGTGATTTAGTGTGTTATAACGGATGTGAGCAAAATAATAGAAAACGTAAAGAACATGACACATATTTAACGTGGTTCACCAACGATCACGTTGGCTACGTCAACAGGAAAAAAAATGGAGGTCGAGTTTATTACTGGAGAATACACGTTTCAGAATACATTGGAGACTAGGGTTAAGAAAGTATTAATAGTAAAACCCTAATTAATAGAGTCCTAATTAATAAAGCCCTAATTAATCTTCAATGGATTAACCTCAATGGATTAACCTCAATGGACTGGGCCTAATATGGGCCCAACCGAACCCTGATTAACCTCAATGGATTGGGCCTAATGTTATGGGCCCAATCTGTGCAAGTCACATCTAACAAATCTCCACCTTGACTTGAATCCTCCAAACCGATGTACCAAATGCACTGTTCACAGTGCCGGATGTACCAGAATTCTCCATCAGACAGTTGTACCGGACTTCACCAACATACTGTTGTACCATCAAACAGTTGTGCAATGTCAGATGTACCAAACTTCTGTAAGTGACAGACGTACAAGAATTCTCTTTTTCCTCAGTTGTCCCATCAGGGACTTGTTTCTTCTTTAGAAACATGTTGCCTCTTCAGAGACTAGATATCATATCTTGGCCAGTTGCTCCATCAGGAACTCGCTTACCTTAATGTTGCATGATGTCTCATTAGAGGATTTTCTGTCCCGCTATGGAACGATGTGTCTTGCCTGAATCTTGATGCTTCACCACAAACCTGATGCTTTGTCAAGCCAGAATGCCCCACTGGAATCAGATGTTCCATCAGGAACTTGCTTCTTCCTCAGAAGCCTGATGTCCCCTTAAAGGTCAGATGTCCCATCAAGGACCATAACACTTTATCAGAAATCAGAATACCTTTCCTTGGGTCAGATGCTCATCTTGAGCCAGATGCTTCATTAGAAGCCATAATAACTTTCCTTGGGCCAGATGCTCCGTCGACCCAGAATAACTTTCTTTGGGCGATGCTCCGTCTCGAGCCAGATGTTACATCAGAGGTCAGACAAAAAAAAAAAAACCTGCTGATTGTTCTGAAACCAGAATGCCTCTCTGAGGCCAGATACTTGGTCACAAGCCAGAATGCCCTACCTTGGGCTAGATGCTCTTTCAAGAGCCTGATGCCTCTTCAGAGGCCTGATGCTTTGCCAAATTATCAGATTGCCCTTCCTTGAACTAGATGCTCCTTCACGAGCTTGATCCCTCTTTAGAGGCCTGATGTCTATTCAAGGACCCGATGCCCTACCAAGAAACTGCTGCTCCACCTTGAGCCTGATGTCCCTTCACGGACCTGATGTCCCTTCACGGACCTGATGCTCTGCCTGCAGCCAGATGCTCTACCTGGAGCCAGATGCCTCTACAGAGGCCTGACGCCCTATCAAGGGCCTGCTCACTTTTCAGGGCGACTAACAGATTGAGATATTCAGCAAGTCCAAACACTGTTTAAACTTGCTCTGAGGATTTAACTTAGTGAACATACCTTCAAGGTTATCAACAATACCAATCCATTCCTTGTTCACTTGAATCCTCTTTTCACTTCTCAAATCAGTAGATGAATACTTATTATCCATCTCTTCTGATCTATGCAATGCATACCACACCATATCCTCATAATCATATCTCTGAGTTGGTCCAACTCCAATCCCCCCAATAAGATTTTGAGCAATACTCTGGTGTGTATCTTCAGATGGTGTAACCTCTGGTTGGTTAGGTTCTGGTGGATGAGCTTCTGTCTGTAGCTTTTGACTCTTTTTATGTTTCTTCTAACCATTTTCTTGCAGCTCCACCTGTTTGTCAAAACTAGGACTCTCTGTTGGAGACATTTTCCCAGCATATGTCTTGCACTTGATACTTGTGTGCGGTCCACAATTATCCAAGTCACAAACCATGCTTAATGCTTTCGCCCACAACCTCCTGTCCAACCAAGCATGTAAGAACATACACTTTTCTCTCTCTAACAGTGTCTTATTCAACCATTTGACTACATCTCGTTGATGTGAATATCCCTAACAGTTGTAAAGCTTCAACATCTCTACACAACTGATTGAATTCTGATGACCTAAACTTCAGACCACTGTTCCTCCACAGCCTCCTGATCTTCTGATAACACTGAAGATCTTCCTCAGACACTTGCATTTCTCCTTCACTTATATGAATCGCTGGAGATGCAACAACTGAAACTGAAACTGTGGACCCTCGTAACATGTACAATGTACCACGCATGAAAGCCTTCAGAATCACATCAGAACCTTGACTGACTTTTAGAACTCCGTCTCCACCAGAATATTTAAGACCTCTACTATCTACCATCATGTGTCATGATCTTGATTGAGCCGATTCTTGCAATCTTGCTCACCGAGCTGTTGGTCATCTTAATGTTACCACCATCTACAACTGTATAGGTTGCAAACCACTCTCTCCTTGGACACATATGATACGAAGCTCATGTATCAAGAACCCACACATCAAAGGCTTATATGTTTCTATCAGCAACCAAAGCAACGTCCTGTTCAGACTTGATGTCATCTTCTGCTACCCCAGCAGAACAAGATTGTTTCTTCTTAGGGCATTCAAGCTTTCAATGCCCTTTTTCTTTACAATAATTATAGATATAATCTGGCTTTCGACCTTTAGAAAACAGCTTTTTATTTCTGTTATTACTATGTCTCAGCCCATTGTTCTCACTGGCTACTAGCCCATCGGCTTGATTATCTATAACTATATCAGTTGTCTGATACTTATTAGACCAGATGCCCATCACGGGTCAGATGCTCATCACGGGTCTGATGCATATCACATGCCTGATGTCTCACTAGACCAAATCACCCTCAGAGCCAAACGTCCATTGGACCAGATCAGATGTCTGATGCTCATCAGACCAGATGCCAACCACGGGCCAGAAACTGAAACTGTTTTTCCCAGAAAACTTGTCGATCTTCACGCTCATCCCATACATCTCCTCACAAACTTACAGATGCGGAAATTCCCAGAACCTGATTTTGCACGGACCTGATCCTGCAAGAACCTTCTTCTTCTACATCGATTTTGCACGAACTTCTTCTTTATTGATTTTGCACGAATCTGTTTCTACACGAGATTGCACGAAACTACTTCGATCTGAAAAATCACATAATTAAGAACCTTGTGCTCAGACACGAATTTTCCACAAAACTGATTATGCACAAAAATTGCACTAATCAGAAACTGCACGAAATTCGCACGGACGTAGAACAAGAACCTTGTGCTCTGATACCAGTTTGTTATAACGGATGTGAGCAAGATAACAGAAAACATACATAACATGACACAGATTTAACGTGGTTCACCAACGATCACGTTGGCCACGTCCACGGGAAAAAAAGGAGGTCGAGTTTATTACTGGAGAATACACGTTTCATAATACATTGGAGGCGAGGGTTAAAAGAGTATTAATAGTAAAACCCTAATTAACAGAGTCCTAATTAATCTTCAGCGGACTGGGCCTAATATGGGCCCAACAGAACTCTGATTAACCTCAATGGATTGGGCCTAATGTTATGGGCCTAATCTGTTCAAGTCAAATCTAACATAGTGGATAAATAGTTTAAACAAGGAGTGAGAATATCAGGCCAAGACATAATTATCATATAAGACCTTAACGCGACCATCAGGTTTGTCTTTGAAGACAGAACCAGATCACTCAATCTTCCCCCAAAGATCACATCCCTCAGGTCCCTCGTATACCTCCATGGAAATCTCGGCAGACCAAAACTCCAAACTCTTGTTCCAGAAGAAGATGAAAATCCTCCCATCATTGTTTATGTAGAGATAGCAGATATCATATTTGAGCACTTCCAAACCCTTGAATTCCTTCCAATCCAACTCATATGGCAAACACCACAGTATTCTCATGCCGCCATCATGACAGAATAAGTATTTCCAAGAGAAACACCAATCGTTTATGTATCTTGGCTTAGAACTAGAATCTGTCTTTCCACTCGCCAAAAATTTACATGTACTTGGTGAGAAGGAGAAGCACTGACCAGCCTCATCCAAAGCGTAAACCTCCTCGCCGTTCTTGTTGTTGGATATCACCATACTTTGTTGGATATTGAGTGGCATCTTCTTCGTCACAAGCAAGAAATCTCAAGTTTTGGTCATGATATCGTATACCTCAGTCCATTGTAAGGAATCCGCGTAATCCCCACAGCCTCCAAACTCGTATATCTTCATGGGCCGAAGGCGGTACCATCTGTGCTCGGAAATATCAAAAAACCAGACATCCTTTATGGGATTCCCGTTTATTAGTCCACGAATAATGTAGATACCCCAACTACTCACCACGAAAGAGGATGATGATTCCGGAGCCTGATATGAGTTTGGTGAATGGATCAGTTTCAGCGGACGTTTTATGGGGTGGAGAATGAACCAGCGTGGGGTTGGTTCTGGGAAGATGTGCAAGCATACGTAGAAAGATGGCTTGATGAAATATTTCCAATCTCAAGTTATAGAGATCAGTTGAAACTACGAGAGACCTGTATCTATGGAAGGCCATAGCTAAGGCAGCCAGGTCGAATCTCGACACCTGAGCCAGGCAACTCACAACCACCTCATCTGGCAACAAACATATCCCACATTCCCTCGTCTTCTTCTTTCATTGATTGATTACCGGAGGGATTAATTTTCTTTCTCGTTGCTAGGGCTTTTCTTTGTTTACCTTTGTTTTTGTTATGTATTCCTCCAATTAAAAGGAAATAATAGTAAGTCAATGACTCAAGGAAATAATAAATCTTCACCAAAAACAATAGTATTTATGATATCTAAGTTATTAGAAAATATGTTAAATTTTAGTTACAATATAAATATTTTACCGTAAATATAAATATATATATATATATATATATATATATATATAACGGGTTTTTTCCATCTTAGATCTCTCAAACCTTTATCGCGGCTCTGATTATCGGAAACCGACGACAAGAAAACAAAATACCGGGTTCCAAAATCGTCAACATAATTTATATATATAAATAATTTGGTTCCATACCGTAATTGTTTATGCTTTCATTAACTTTATTAAGAGTTTTTTTTTACATAACAAATTTATGATTGAATAATCATCTGTACATTGAACTGAGAGCATCTTACCAGGGATTCTTACCATTATTTTCATTATAAATAATTAAGTATTAAAAAAGTTAAAGTTAAGAAACTTAAAAGAGTTTACACAAAATTTGTGGTTCCAATGGTAAACCCCACTTGGGGTTCTTAACAAAAAAACAACATCAAAATACTTGTTCTTGTTCTATGATCCTAAAAAACAATAACATCACAATACTTGTTCTATGATCCAAAAAAACAACATCACAATAGATAAATTTTGGTTCTCAAATCAAAAAGTACACTTGGAGTTGGCACAAGAAAACATAAGTCGTTATATGATCCAAAACCCTGAAAGACAATATCCACAAGAAATGATTGACGCTCATACAAAGATTAAACAAGTTATAAACTAGAGCTAAACATGTCCTAAATAAACATGAGCAAACATAAAAGATCCTAAATCAAACTAATATTTATGGTTTAACTAAACAGACAAAGACCAAAACTGAAGCATCAGCACCAATCTTTACGGTTTAAGTAACAAGACAAACAGAAAATATCCTAAACCAAACCACTAACCATGATGTTTAAGGATCGGGTCAAAGCCTTGTAACCTCCACATCTGAAGCATCAAAACTGAAGCCCTGCAAATTGACCATAGAATGAAAATAATTAGCGTCAAGAAGCACAAAACCGTATCAAACTACAAAATCTAAGCACAAGTTATTACAAAGTAAATTGATGCTCAGACAAGGCCAAAACAATATAAAATAACCAAGTTTGTGAACCTATTCAAGAACAAGAACACACAAAAAAACAATCAAACTGAATTTAAACATGGACTGAAGCATTTAAAACATGAACTGGAGCATTAAACTGAAGCATTTAAAACATGAACTGAGGCAAGTACTGAGCGACGGCCCTTCCACTCGGCACCGTCGGATCACTAAGGCCGACTTTCGTCCCTGCTCGACGGGTGGGTCTTGAGTGCTATTCATTAAACAGAAACTAAAGCATACAAAGGAAACATTTAAAACATGAACTGAAGCATACAAAGGACACAGTTTAAATATGAACCTAAGCATACAAAGGAAACTTTCAACCATTTGACAACATGTCAGTGATTAGTTTGTTCTTTAAAGTCATTTCTATTTCACTAAGAGGCTCTGACTTTGCAAGGAGACTGTCAAGCAATTTATTCTTAGAAAGTTTCTCTTTCATTGCAAAGTCATGCTGCTTGATCACCCACATTTCTGAAACTCCAGCAGTGAGCTCCATGCTTCTTCCACAGTGGTTGTCTTGCTCGCACTCCTTTTAGCCTTGGCCTTTGCTGCCTTAACACCTGGAGGACGACCCATTGCTTCATCGTCTCCATGACTACCTGCTTGCGAGCTTGGAGACTGTTCAGAACCCTCGTCAAGCTTCCTCCTTTTTGACTTTCCACCATCTTTAGCAGAAGAAGTAGAACACCATTTCTGATCATGGCGAAGCTCTATCCATTCATGGTCAAGGTGAACTTGGCTTGGTAATTGTTGAAGAAGATGTTATTAGCCACTTTCATTACACCATTCTCATTCTGCCCACTTGATTTCGCTTTCATTGCAGCCTCATAGCACCCAACAAACTTGAAGACTTGGTCATTTAACCTCCCCCACCTTCGCTTACAGTGAGTCTCCTCTCTAGGTTGCAGACCAACAAGCTGTGGACTTGAGTTAAAATAAGCTTGAATGTGTTTCCAAAATGCTCCACCTCTTTGCTCATTCCCAATGACTGGATCCTAGCTCATATTCAACCACACACTGATGAGCACAAAATCTTCTTTGGGTGTCCATTTCCTTCTTTCTTTACCCTCCTCATTACCTAGGCTTTGATCATCACTACATTGTGAACTAAACACAGGGACTTCTGATGATCCAAGTTCAATACTAGGCGACTCACTCTCATAATGATTGCAGTGAAGAATGTGGTTATCTTGTTGACTTTTTAAGAGGTTTACAAAGCTTAAAGTTTAACTATATGGATTAGTTGAATCCATAACCTTGTTTATGAGAAAGAAAGGCGAAAGAAAGAGTAAAGGAGAAGGATACAGAAAAGGAGAAGGACAGAGCGCATGAGAAGGAAAGAGAAAAGGATGTGTTTATGGTTCTGAGTTAAGCTAAACCTAAAGAGTTTCATATATAAATAGAGGTTTTGGGTTTAAGTTTACATAAAAAGTTGTGGAAGTTGTGGTTAGCAATCAATGACATATTAAAGTTTTTACCTAATCTAAAACTATCAACAATTGATCACACACAGAGGAAGTGTGATGTAAACATCACTAAAAGTAAAAGCAAGTAGTCTTAACAAGCATTTATCACAACAAAACAGACTAGCTATTCAAAAAAATCATTAACTCTTTACCTAATTTATATCTAACAACAAAACACACTAACATTCCTTCCATTGTATCAGCTCAGATCTAGGCACAAACACATAAAAAAATTGAATCCAATAGCTCCAATAGCTCCAAGTGAACTCGTAAAAAACAGACGCAAATATTAATTTCAAGTCACAATCGCAAAAGTCAAACAAACAAACAATATGTGCCTAAATTCATTTCATTTTAATGGAAACAAACAAACAATCTATGCATAATGACAGGGGTCAAATATAACCCTAGAACTACTCTCTCAACTTAGGGATCAAATCCACAAAGACTCTGAAAACTCACACAATAGATAGAACATATTCGAGTTAAGCTAGGTCAATAAATAGTAAATAAATAAAGCAATGCAAATAAAAGTAAACAAGATGAACAAGATTGAATTCAAGCGATTAAAAGCGCTAGACCTAGGGATAATCATCAGGAATAATCAGGAATGTGAACTGGGTAGTTCTAATGACTAAATTGTTTGTTCGGTTCTTAAACTCGTAACACTAATATGATATCTCATCCAACTCTTGCTGTGACGACATCTATCCTCTAAACAGAAGCAAACCAAATCTCTTTGTGAAATACCAATAAATAGAGTCCTATGAATAGCGAGTACGATATGTTTACAAAATTTCTGAACCAACTCTCACTGCGAAAAGGCTGTTTGCTCATCTAAGATTGGGTCAGGACATCAATAGCACTCTCGCACCTACCAACATTCCTAAGATACCAGGATTAAGGTGATCAGTCTTAAGACTAGTGTGATAATCAAATCTAGATAAAGAACATTATAGATAACCTAACATGTCTATGCCCAATTCAACAAACCATCATAAACCTTTTGAAATCCTAGATCTAACAAGGTGACTACTCAGACATAGAAAAGAAAACATAAATCATTGTCTGAATAATACTCATGAAATAAAATAAGAAACAAAGGGAGTTCAGAATCCTTCTCTCTACAAAGTTTGAGATCTGAATCTTCTCTCCAAAACTTGCTTCAAAACTTACAATGAAACTTAGAAAACTCAATACAACTCAAAACTTAGTCTCCGAGACTTCTAAAACATATTTTGACCTAAAAACATGATTACGCATGAAATGTAAACTTTAGAAACTTATGGGGCAAAGTTGCAATTCTTGAAACTTGATAAAACTCGAAGGCGTCATTTACGTCAGATGTGTGTTGACCGACACAGGATAGACCTTTTGGTCGACATGGACAGCAATAATCATCTCCTTGTTCTTTTGCCGAGCTACAACCCTCCATAAGCTCCAAAGTGATCATCAGGGTCCATCTCATGTTTGTACCTAATAAGACTCAATATATATACAAAAGACTCCAAAATTAAAGCATATATCATGTCATAAAACCATAAAATACATGATATATCACATAATCAAAGTTAAGACTCCAATACGCAAAACTCACAAGTGAGGTTTGAAATATCATTATCGTTGTAGCAAACACGGATCGCCCTATGACCGGACTAGTCAAAGAACCATGCTTATTTACGACACAGAAAGACCAAGAACAATCAACAAAATAATCAGAACAAATCCAAATTCCCAGCCAAACTATACTTGATCTTTCCCTGATCAAATCATGACTTAGGGTCGCCAACCCTTGTCGAGGAGTAATCGTTGTGCCGGTCTGGACATGATCATTTCACCGGTTTGCTCGAGGTTTTACTAAGAAAATAAAGGAAAACCGATTAACAAGATAATACGTATATTAATTCAACCATCAAATGCAGAAAACATATAAATAGTGGATCCATTTTCTTAAACTACATAATACACTAAAAACTAATTCTTTACAAATGCAATATGAAAAGCCTATTCCAATTCCTAGTGTCCGATGTGTGGCTGAGGTTTCCTAAGACTGCAAAACACTAAAAGGAGGTGAGTATTCTAATAATACCCAGCGAGCTGGACACCCGACTAAAATCCTAAGCTGTTAAATCTACCCAACCCAAACCTAAAATAAACAAGCAACAAGCAATAAAAAAGTAAACAAGCACACAATAAAAAAATCAAACACACAATCAATAACAATCTAACGATCAACCTAAGACTCTCTACCTAAACCGAGACCTAATCCTAAACTATCACTCGACCCCTCACTTCTACGGCTCGTCTCTACATTGAGACCACACAGGAAACTCCAACGCAACAACAAACAGATCTCGTCATATCCAAAATCTCGTTAGATCCACTGCCATAATGATCCCGTATAATCGACAACACAATTCCCCAAGGCTGATCGGGCTAACACCTTTCAGACGCTTATCATTTGCCCACCTCACAATTGGCCCTAAACTCTCCCTAGACTCTACCCTAACTCTTATCCTAAAACTAATCCTAGACTCTAGACATTCTAATACTTAAATAATCTAAATGCACCTGAAGCAAACAAATCCTAAGGTTTTAAGTATTTTAGGTGTCAATCCTGATTTAATTAGTCTATATTCGATTTAATGGTGTTATCCTAATAATCTACATTATAGCTAAACAAGTAACCGGAAATAAATAAGCAATAGACCTGCATGAACGCTTGGGACACAATTCACGGGATTCCACACAAACAAACTAGTCCAACTCACAGTGCAAACAATAATCGAGATGGCCGCGGAATTGATGGAGAATTTCCTTGGTGCTCCGGATATTCCTAGGGTAAAGGCTGATGACTGGTTGCTTTGGTGGCTAAGGAAATTGAGAGAGATGACTAACGAGATTGTAGCTTGGTTGTAGCACAACTAAGGATCAATCAGGAATTATTGCTCTTCACGGCTAAGTGGTTTGATAGCCTTGGCTTCTTCTTAAACTGATGTTTATGAATCACCAATCATGCTTAAGGTTCACGTAACACGTTTCACAATGCTCCGTGAAATGGTACTTGAGGATTCACGGATCAAATCTTCACGGTTCATGAAATGGCTTTGAACTCTGCTCGGAATGACTTGACGGACGTTTCTTTGATGGTCGCCGGACTTAGAGATTTTCTAGTGATTTCTAGAGTGATTTTGGGATCTGGTGTGAAGTGTGGTGGAGAAGCTCCGCCTTTTATAGAGATTTCATGGAACATTTCGTCTTGCTAGGTGTCTTGGCGCATGAATAAGCTAGCATGTATCCTATGAGGTGTTTCATTGCATGAAGAAGCAGCCATGCATGCTAACAGCTTTCACATACAATAAGACACGTTTAATCTCACATTAAACGCATGCTTAATACATTGCTTGGGAGTCACGCTATTGGATCCGCGTCCCATCAACCGGGTTGGATTCCAGGTTGGATTCTGGGTCGTGATAAGAAACATTGTTTCAGCAGTCATCGTTGGGTTCAATGGGTTTGTCGATCACTCGTGGGTTGTTTTGTGGTTTCGGGTCACACTCGGCTCTAGTTTTTCTTAGAGACTCCTCTCGGTTGGGCAATGTTTGTTCCGAGTAACTTCTCCTTTTCTGAGAATACTTCGCTCACTTGGCTCCTTGAAATGGTTTCTTCTTTGGTAATTCCTTGGATGGGAATTACTTAACCTCCTGCTGAATAACACCTTGATTCGTCATTCTCCGTCTTCTAATCTTCTTCCTTCGGTTTTTTCTTTGAATATTCTCGTTCCTTAGAGAATTTCCTTCACTTCCTTAAACTCCTTGTCGAATTTCTGATTTTCATATCTCCTTTGTGAAATTTTGCTCGATTGCTTTGTTCCCTTACTTGGTTTCCTTTGCTCCAACTGCTTCCAGATTGAATTCTTGATAATTTCTTCTCGTTCGATTCTTAGGGCAATGAGCGGCTCATTACAATCGTTGCTTCAAGTTAATGAAACCAAACATCTATACATAAGTTTTCTTCAATCATGGCTAAGAACAAAGAAATATACTGCTTATTGATTCAAATAATGAAAGTTACAACTCTAATTCGCAAAATTCATAACTCAGGTTCAAAAAGCCAGAATCGTTGTTTCAAATTAATGGAATCAAACAATCTATGCTTAAATTCATCTTAACAACAACCTAATAGATTCAAATGACCCTAATTTTGCTAAAATCATAGAACCCTAATTTTAAATCTCATCAATAACCTATAATCTATCAACATCTACAAAGGTAATTAGATAGATTCATACCTTGACAAAGAGATTTGATAATCCTGAAGACCAAACTCTCAGATTTTGTCCAAATCCACTTCAATTTTGTGAACGCAATCTTCGATTTTCTTATCCAAATAGACCCGATCTTGATAAGCGACAGTAGAAATGATGATAACGCCGGTGAACAGTCGCACAATCTCAATTACCGACTCGATTCTCCGATGAAATCATCTCACCCACAAAATCTTCAGTCGCCTTCTGCAACACACACAAGAAAGAGAGAGAGTGGAGAAAAAGAGAGAGAAAATCGCGATGGAGAAAAAAATACTTCAGATTATTTTCACACTATGCAGAGCCAATACCAACATGACATGTCATGTTAAGAACCGACTCTAATAAACCTTAATTAACGATCGGTTCTTAGGCTTTTAAGCAATTTTGATTTAATTTAAAAAAGCCCTTAAGTTCTTAACCATCTACCGTTGGAGATAGTCTTACGGAGTTACACTATACCTCACAAAAACGACTAAAATAACAACGAAAATCTCCAGCTTGGTTCCAACACGATGGTTGGAGTTCAGTGACGTCGAACCGTTAGAGAGACCCATACATGTCACGTAAGCAATCCAATTATTGACGCCAAAAAGAAACCAATAAAAACTCATCACGTGTAAACAATTCTGACAACAGGGCCCCACGTAGACGCAATGTGATAGAAAGAGAAATCAAATCTCGAGGGGAAACGATAAAGATATTATATCTCCCTCCATCTTCTTCTTCTTCTTCATCTTTCTCACAACACTTGACTTTACACTCACGCACAAGCTTCTTCAGAGTAACCATGTCCGTAAGACTTATCCTATCATCAGCGATCGTGTTGATTCTCTTAGCTCCTTCGACGGCGGCTAAAGAAGAGATCGGATTCGATGAATTAAATCCAATCAGAATGGTCTCTGACAATCTCCGGGAAGTTGAAAACACCGTCGTTAAGATCCTAGGCCAATCCCGTCACGTTCTCTCGTTTTCTCGCTTCGCTCACCGGTAAAATTTTATCATCTTTTATAATTGCCGTTGACTTAATTTTGAAATGTGAAACTACAATTTTGGGGTTCTGAAGGTATGAGAAGAATTACCAAAGCGTGGAGGAGATTAAGTTACGATTCTCAGTTTTTAAAGAGAATCTTAATTTAATCAGATCAACTAATAAGAAAAAATTATCTTATAGACTCTCTCTTAATCGTAAGTTTATCTCTAATCCTTTGATTTTGAGTTTTTTTGTTTCATTTTCACATAGTTCAAGATTGTTTAAGGCTTTGATTGACTCATTTCAAGATGGTTCACGTTCCTTGTGGTATGATGCTTAATGATTGACCTAAGAGTTGTGTTATGTTTATGAATCTGTTTTATAGAATTTGCTGATTTAACATGGCAAGAGTTTCAAAGATATAAGCTTGGAGCTGCTCAAAACTGCTCTGCTACTTTAAAGGGTAGTCACAAGCTCACTGAAGCTACAGTTCCAGACACAGTAAACTATTTTCCTTCCTTTTCTTTATCTTCAACTCTTCTTAAGTTTTTGAGGCTTTTGTCTAAGTCCTTGGATTGTTGTAAACTGCAGAAAGATTGGAGAGAAGATGGTATTGTTAGTCCTGTCAAAGAACAAGGACATTGTGGATCTTGTTGGACATTCAGGTAAAGTCTATGACAAAGAATTTTTTCAGAATCTCTGATGTATATGATCTAAACTTAAAATTTACAGCACAACTGGAGCTCTTGAAGCAGCTTACCATCAAGCATTTGGAAAAGGAATATCTTTATCAGAGCAACAGCTTGTGGACTGTGCTGGAACTTTTAATAACTTTGGTTGCAATGGTGGCCTTCCTTCACAAGCCTTTGAATACATCAAATACAATGGTGGACTAGACACAGAGGAGACTTATCCTTATACTGGCAAAGACAGTGGCTGCAAATTCTCAGCTGAAAACATTGGTGTACAAGTTCTTGACTCTGTCAACATTACTCAGGTATAAAGTCTTCATTTGAAATTGAATTCACATTTATCTAGTTAAATTATATGTTCTCTAATATGTAAAAAGAACCAATAGGGTGCAGAAGATGAACTGAAGCATGCGGTTGGGTTGGTAAGGCCAGTGAGTGTAGCGTTTGAGGTTGTACATGAGTTTAGATTTTACAAGAAGGGAGTTTTTACTAGCACTACATGTGGAAACACTCCAATGGTGAGTTGTTTCTCTTCTAAACCACAAAATGTTCTGTTTACCAGCATAGACTAAACCGGGGATTTGGTGGGAACAGGATGTAAACCATGCTGTGTTAGCAGTTGGTTATGGAGTTGAAGATGATGTCCCGTATTGGCTTATAAAGAACTCATGGGGAGGTGATTGGGGTGACAATGGCTACTTTAAGATGGAAATGGGGAAGAACATGTGTGGTAAGTTCTTTTAACCGGATTTAATACAGGTTTTGGTCTTAGTTAATTTAGCAAAGAAGGAATAAAATCCAATCGGTTTGGTTCGATTTACTTGTCTCAAATTAGAAATATATACGGCTCTGTTTTCTCTCCCATTGACTTTTCCTATGATTTTGACAGGTGTTGCAACATGTTCATCGTACCCGGTTGTAGCATGATGCTCAAAGATTGGAAAATTAGTTATTTGGGGCAAATGGTTGAATTGAAGTACGAAATTGTTGTAAAATTACATCACTTGGGGAAAAATATCGTCGACACGGAAAAAAAGTTTCAAAATAATATCAACTATTACAGAAATTCCGACTTTGCTATTTTTATATTTGTACTACAAGAAATAATAATACAGTATATGTTTGTTTCACATGAGAGTATCTGCACTCCATATCAAAATTTTGAAATATAATTAGGAAGAAAGAGATGTGCAATTTTGTAAATTTTTGGTCATCTAAATCAACATAGTATAAAAAGACAGTGTGTATTTCCTGAGATGACACATCAACTTTTTTATGCATTGTAGTGTTGACATGTCAATAAATGAAAAGCATGAATTTCCAATCAAATTATTTCATTAATACACATAACTAAACACATCAGATTTTTTAAATTATCATGAAGATGCCACATCAATTAATGAAAACTGTGTAAACCAAATCAAATCATTTTAATTATACACATAAGAAAATAATCATAATATTTATTTTCACCATGAATAAATTAATAAAAACTGTGTACACTGATCATATCATTTTAATTATACACATTATATAATATATTTTATCATAACTAAATTAATAAAATAAAATTTTAAACAAATCAAATCATTTTAATTATATACGTCATATAATAATTATTTTTACCATGAATAAAACTACATGTTTTGATTAGCTTATGCTAATATTTTTATTTTGTTACATTAAAAATAATCACATTATATACTAAATTACTAATATAGATTAATATATCATTGAATAAAAAAAATACAAAGAAAAAGAAAAGAAATCCGAGACGTAGCCCGAATATTTATCCAGAATGAAAATATTAACTAACAACTACAATTGTTTTTTTGAAAACATGAAGTATTAAAATTTAATTGATAAACAACAAAAAACGAATAAAATAATTATGTGTGGCTAAGTAATCAACACTATAATCAAGCAGATGTCTTTTCTTATGTTGAAAAGCAAACCCTGAGATGCAAAAAAAAGATAGATAAAGTAATCACTGAGATGAAAGTGAGATTGCCTTTCAGGGAATTTAAATCAATGACCCCTCAGATCATGGATTGTATAAGAGATATCATTGCTAGAAGGACATCCATGCAAAAAGCAGCTGATTTCCTTCAAGGGGAGTACAACAAGAAGATGCCATAAGAGTTCCCCCAAAAACTAGAATATCCTCGAAGGTTTGGTCTCCAAGTTATCATAAGGCAGTATCGCTTTAAGGATAGCCTGATTGACACTGATGCCAGCGTAAACATGATGCCACTCAGCCAAGCTAAGAAGTTAGGGTTACTCCACATGACACCAATTACCATGGAACTCGAGATGGCTGATGAGTGTCTATTTTGACCCTTTTTACTATTGTTTTAATTGTCTTATTGAGTCTAGAAGTTAGATTTTGTGTTCTTTTGGTCGGTTTTAGTGTCTTTTCATGTTTTCACTTCCTTGGAGCTAAAATGTGCAAAATGGAGCAACTTTGAACATTTTTACACATCATTGGATTTTTGAGACATCCTGGATCGATCGATCCTGAAGAGGATCAACCAAGCATGACGAGGATCGAGCGAACCCAAAGCAGATCGGCCAGTCAAAGGAATCTATGAGGTGGCACGGATCAGAGGAAGAAGATCGATCAATCCAAGTCAGATCGATCGATCCCAATCACGAATATTCTCCAGATCGCACATTAACTCTGATTTTTAACCTAGAGGACACTCTACAAATAGGGATCATTTCCTGAGCGGCCAGAGGGACCTAGACACGATTTTTACCGTTATTCTGCCATTTTTATTTTCATTTCAGATCTGTATACTTTTACATTGATTTTTCTCAGATCTAAAGTATTTTCATTGTATTTTCAAGATCTACATTCTGTCTTCATCTTTTTCTTTGCATTTTTAACCATACAACATCATGATCTATCAACCCATTACCATGGTTGAGTAGATCTGCATGTTGGGAGATGGGATTTATTCAAAAGGATTTAATATTTAATTAGGTTATTGTTATAGATTAGAATTATGGTTAATAGATCTCTACTTCTATGAACAAATGCTTTTGTTAAGTTGACGAATCTATCAAATGATTCATAGGGGTTTATAGTACAGCTAGCGTTGGCTATTTTACCCGGAGTCTATAGTTTGTAGGCTTGATTTCCAGATTTCCAAGAGTTGAAGCTGGATCTACTAGTGAACTCTATCAAACTTTCTCAAAATATGCTATCATAGGGTCCTAGTGGATTTATGGTAGAATAATATTTTCTTTTAATTAAAAAGTTTATTAGAATAATATTTGCTTTCAATAAACTATCTATTTTGGTACAGTGTTTGTGTTCTAGATCTAGATAATTTAATTGTTAATCCGGTTTTATCCTTTTTATTTATTTAAATCCCTGCGATTTTCCAAATCTCAACATTTGTTTTAAATTGATTTCTTTCCTTAATTAAATATTTTATTCGGATTTTATTCGAATTTGATTTTTGTGACAACTTTCCATATTTGCACCCTAGCTTTGTTTAGATCTACGGATCTATAGTGCTCTTTACTCTCTGTGGATCGATCCCACCACTATACTGCCATACGCAACCGTGCACTTGCGGAGTTTAGATGTTGGGTAAAACCTAATGCATAAAACATCACGTCAATATTTTGGCGCCGTTGACGGGGAGTAATTGTAGCTTTTAGATTTAAGTTTTTAAACCTAGTCTAGGATATTTTATTTTGTGCATTTTTTATTTACGTCTCCGAGATCGACCGATCCCCATAGGATCGATCGATCATACTTCTTGCACGATCGACCGATCCCTAAAGATTGACCGATCTTACCTTGTGCGAGATCAATCAATTCTTCTTTGATCGATCGATCCTTTTTCTCTCGAGATCGACCGATCCCTTCCAAAATCGATCGATCCCAGAGCCTCTTAATTGGATCTGATTTTTCAAACTCCTTTTACTTCTCAGGTGTATACAATTAAGGAGCAAAGCTTCTAAAGATCTACTAGACTTGAGCATAGAGAAGTTGACAAGGAATTCCACAAGAAGGATCTCACTTTCAAGGCAAATATGATTCCATACACCTCAAAAATTATAGTAACGTTGATTGATGATTTTGAATATGATGATAAATTGAGTGGGAAGAGGATATTAATTTTCTGGGTAGACAAAGAAACTTTCCAATTGGAAGTTTCAACCAAAACTTTAAGAGCACTCCTAATTCTCCCTATAATGTCTACTCAACTAGAAATCCGAGGGAACAATGGAAAAATCCTTATAACACTTAATTAAACTCTTTTCAACCTCCAACCGAATCACACCAACTGGAGCATCATGGAAAGGCTGAATATGGATAAAATCAATATGAGAATGCAGATTCTCTTAGCGAAATTGATTCCATGTTTCAGCACATCATGGAGATGCAGTCCAAGACTACTGACGAGATAAACGCCAAAATAGAAAGAGTGTCCGAAGATTTGATTAAGAGACTCTGGATGCCGAAGTAAAACTTCTAGAGACCAAAGCTGAGGAAACTAGGTCATTAGCTGAATTTTGTTTCTCAATCTCTCAACAATTACCTGATAGAGAATCAGAAGAGCATGTTCACGCTATCGCTATTGAAGGAATATCTTCCTTCGTAAGTGAGGAGCGTAGCTCTAATGACGATTTTTCTGAGGAGCACAAGGGTGATCTGTCTATCTGTTATGAGGATGACAAGGACTGGTCAACCTATGATGGACACATTGATGAACCTGAAGCCCTAGTAATTCCCGAAGGAAAGGAACTTGACGACATGATAACCGAACTGCAAGTTAGGCTACCATTCGTTGAGATGGTAAGAAAAGTTCCTGACTTAATAGCTCGTCTAAAGAACATCCTCATGAGAAATACCTCACTTGAAGACGGAGCAATGACGATCTTTAGGGAATGCAACAAATGGATGCAAGTCAAAATCTCAAGGAAACTCGCAGACCCTGGCTCTTTCAATCTATCATGCACCATAGGCGATCTGAAATTTCATAACTGCCTGTGTGATTTAGGAGTCAGCATCAGCATGATTCCCCTCACTGTGTCAAAACGCCTAGGTCTTCTCACACTCAAACCATCTACTTTCTCTTTAGTTCTCGCTGAACGATCTCTGCGAAAACCAGAAAGGGGGCTAGAAAATATTCCGGTGAAGGTGGGAGAGTGCTGGATCTTGATAGACTTTGTGGTATTAGACCTTGACGATGGAGGCCAAGACATCATACTTGGTAGACCTTTTCTTGCCACTGCAGGAGCATTGATAGATGTACCAAGGGGAATGATTGGTATCTGTCTGGGGGAGAAGGTGATGAATTTCACCACCATGAAACAAGGAAAGAAACCAACCATCGACGAACAGACTTTCTGGATTGATACCAAGGAAAACCCCCCATATGGTCTATCATTAGGAGACTCCCTGAACACTTACAGTCCAGGAGAGGAGTTGGGAGAACCTAACTCAGAACCCCGTGGAATGATCAGACTACTGGAGGCTCTTACCCAACCTCAGGAAGTGGCAGATGGCCCTCTTTGGGGGTCAACCTCAGGGAATTCAATAGCCATGATTAACACAAGAAGTCCTCATGACAAAAATCTATGTGAAGAAGACCGATAAGATAAGTCCGAGGACTGGTGCGAATTGAGAGCACCAAAGCTCAAGCTAAAAGAACTCCCTGACGGCCTGAATTACACTTATCTTGGCAAAAACTCAACATACCCTGTCATTATTAATGATAAATTGAACCCAATTGACACATCACTCCTACTTCAAGAACTACGTAAGTACAGAAAAACATTAGGGTACTCGCTCAGTGATCTAACTGGGATCTCCCCTGATCTATGCACACACCGTATACACCTTGAAGATCCATCAAAGACATCGTTGGAGCCCCAACGCCGGCTAAACCTGAACCTCTGAGAGGTAGTTAAAAAGAAAATTTAAAGCTCCTCAAGGCAGCCATAATATACGCCATCTCAGATATCCCGTGGATTAGTCTGGTACATGTCATTTCAAAGAAAGGTGGAGTTACTGTTGTTTCAAATGATAAGAATGAACTCATTCCTACGCATACAGTAACCGGACACAGGATGTGCATAGATTATCGGAAACTGAATGCAGCCACTCGAAAAGACCATTTTCCCCTTCCATTCATCGATCAGATGTTAGAGCGTCTAGCTAACCATCGGTTATATGGCTTCCTCAACGGATATTCCAGATTCTTCCAAATCCCCATTCATCCTGATGATCAAGAAAAGGCGACATTCACATGCCCTTATGGGACTTATGCATATCGGAGGATGCCCTTTGGGCTTTGCAATGCTCCAGCAACATTCCAAAGATGCATGATGTCGATATTCACTGATCTAACTGAAAATATAATGGAAGTTTTCATGGATGATTTCTCCGTCTACGGTTCCTCCTTTACCAAATGGACTAACCTTAGTAAAGTCTTGCAGCGATGCGTAGATAAACATTTGGTTCTAAATTGGGAAAAATGCCATTTCAAGGTTAGGGACGGGATCGTACTTGAGCATAGAATTTCACAAAAGGGGATTGAAGTAGATAAAGCATATATAGAGGTCATGACCAATCTTCAACCCCCAAGAACAGTACGAGAAATCCAGAGTTTCCTAGGCCATGCAAGTTTCTATAGGAGGTTCATCAAAGATTTTTCAAAAACTGCAAGACCTCTCACACGACTTCTTTGCAAAGAAGTTGCTTTCGATTTTGATAAAGATTGTCTCGATGCATTCTTGGAAATAAAGAAGGCAGTAATTAGCGCCCCCTTTTGAGATCATGTGTAATGCTAGTGATTACGCCGTATGGGCGGTACTAGGCGAGAAGAAAGACAAGCGTCTGCATGTTATTTACTATGCTAGCCGGACACTAGATGAAGCGCAAACAAGATACACTATAATCATTTTTTGCTGTAGAGAAATTCCGATCGTACTTGGTAGGATCTAAGATAATTGTGCACACGGACCACACTGCATTACGTTACCTTCTCAACAAGAAAGCCGCTAAACCCCGACTGCTGCATTGGGTTTTGCTACTACAGGAGATTAATATTGAGATTAGAGACAAGAAGGGAATAGAAAATGGGGTAGCTGATCATTTTTCCAGACTGAGAGTAGAGACAAAGGTCCCAATAGATGACATATTGCCTGAAAAAAGCATTTATTCCATCTTCAAGGAGTGCTACGAGGAACGCGAATGCCTTGTTTGCCGATTATGCTAACTTCCTCTTCGCCAAGATAATACCCCCAGATTGTACTGGCTACGCAAGGAAAAAGTTTTTCCGCAAAGTTAAGAAATACATCTGGGAAGAACCTTATTTGTACAGAAGTTGCGCCAACGGTTTATACCGACGGTGTATTCCAGAATCAGAAGTTACTGGACTTCTTTTTCACTGTCATGGTTCGAACTATGTAGGAAATTTTGCTACCTTCAAGACAGTTTCCAAGGTCTTCAGGCAGGTTTCTGGTGGCCCACGATGTTCCAGGATACGCATGATTTTGTTTCAAAATGTTATTCCTGTCAACGCCGCGGCAACATAAACCAGAGAAACGAAATGCCCCAGAACTATGTACTCAAAGTAGAAGTATTCGAAGGCCCCTTTCCGCCTTCATATGGAAATATGTACATCCTTGTAGCTGTGGACTATGTGTCCAAATGGGTGGAAGCAGTCGCATGTCCTACAAATGATGCCAAGGTTGTTCTAAGGATGTTCAAATCTGTGATATTCCCGCGATTTAGAGTACCAAGGGTAGTAATAAGTGATGGTGGAACTCACTTCATCAACAGAATTTTTGCTAATCTCCTGTGGAATAATGGTGTTTTGCACAAGGTGGCAACACCATACCACCCACAGACCAGTGGGCAGATGGAGGTTTCAAACAGAGAAATCAAAAGTATCCTGGAGAAGACGGTTAATGTCACAAGGAAGGACTGGTCCCTTAAACTCGATGATGCATTGTGGGCTTACCGAACTGTTTATAAAACCCCGATTGGGACTACCCCTTTCAACCTAGTATATGGAAAATCTTGTCACCTGCCAGTGGAGCTAGAATACAAAGCATTATGGTCAACTAGACTGCTAAACCTTAATTCCAAAGCACATGAGAAAAATGCCTGACCCAAATAAATGAACTGGATGAGCTAAGACTAAAAGCTTATGATAACGCACGACTGTACAAAGAGCGCGCAAAAGCCTGGCATGATAGGAAGATAAAACTGAGAGAACTCCACAGCGGTAATAGAGTACTTTTGTACAACTCACGTTTGAGGCTTTTTCCAGGCAAACTGAAATGATGTTGGGGAGGACCTTATTTGATTAAGGAAGTTAAACCTTATGAAGTTAAATCTTTGGGATTGAAAGACCGGATATTTTACAGTAAATGGCCAGCGACTTAAGCCGTATTTAGCTGACCATGAGGAGAAGGAGATCTCCATTCACCTGACAGAACCCAATTGAAATAAAACTAAGTCAAGCTAGTGACTTTGCAAAAACAAGCGCTGGTTGGGAGGCAACCCAACATGTTCTTTTAATTTCTTTTTGCTTTTGAATTAATAAAACTATTTTAGTTTATTTCCCTTCAGTTATTTTATTTAATTATTTTCCAAAATAAGATATGATGATGTTTTTGTTGAGCTGACTGAAAACAGGTGCAAAACGCAGAATATGCGAAAACCGGTTCATGTACAGACCAATGCTCCCTTTTAGTCGTAAAATTTCTTCCACGGTTTATGGTTTGCTCTCTTGTTCACAATTCATTATCTCCAGTGTTGTTTCGCAACACCTTTTTTCTTTGATTTTATATCACAGCGGGACGCAGTGATTTAAGTCTTGGGGAAGGGGTGTATGCTTTCTTATGTTACTAACTGTGTTTATTTTTGTTTACTTGTCCCAAAACATTTTCAATTTTTTTTCAAAAATAAAACCTTTTTCATTTTTCTTGAGTCATTTTATTGAATTAAAACATGAGAATTTTACAATTTTCTTGGTTTCCATTTTATGTTGACATTTATTGGACTTAGTTCAGGAAGATTGGAAACACCATCAAGGGATCAAGTTTACCCGAAGCAACCTATCCTTTGGATATCTGAATGATCCAGCGTTGGCTCTATCTACTTGGACCTTTAACTTGGACTAATCTTCTCACTTAGGGGATCGATATCGCAAAAGGATCATATACATCTGGAGTTCACCCCATTCTTATTGGAGCTCCAGATGGCCAAGCTCATTTTTAGTTTTGTTCCACACCCTTACACCTTTTTTCATTCAGACCCCAGTCCTCTTTCGCAACATTAGGAGCATGTGCAACCAAGTGCAAAAACTACAGAGTATGGGAGCCGGTACAACCAAATGTTCTAAAGATTTTCGAGTAAGCTTTCTAGTATCAGTACTTCATCTATATTAGTTTGACTTGACTATTGGTGCAGTTTTTAGGAGGATTGATGTACATGGTTAGAACTGGTTCCAACTTCCCCTTCTCAGAAAAAATGCTCTTAGATCGACCGATCCGATCTTGATCAATCGATCCTATCTTGATCAATCGATCCTGTCTCATCCCGAGACTCTCTTTCAAAAAAAAAAATGAAAAGAAGAGAAGGGAAAAAAGTCTGAAGGAACCAGAATAAAACCTTGTATTTATTTAGTTAGCTATTTGTTTCTGTTATCTATTTTATTTTAGCACCAATAGCAACTCTATTAGGATCATTATAAGAAGCTTGCTTGTGATCCAAGGTTCAGGAGGTTGTGCACCATCTTTGGTTCCCATCTCACTGTGATTTTGCGCATTGGCTTGCACCGGAGTTCATCTATCATGCCTATCCATCATCCTTAAAATGGCATCCCGTTACTAGCCTTTAACGATTTCGACTCCTGAAACAAAGATTTTAGCCTACTCTAAGCAAAAACAGACAGCCAAGCAATCAACCTAAGCCTAGAGAGACCAAATACAGAGTTTCTAATCAATTGTAGTATAGTGGTAAGTTGTTTTGAAGTAACTTTGTAGAACCAATCAAGAGTGGTCTACAGTAACTAGCAGATTATTAAGGCTAGCTATTCAAGTAATTATCAAAAGGGTGTGGTACTAGTGGTCTAAATGAGAAATCTACTAAAAACCCTAATTGATACTAGTGGTACCAAAGTCTGTCACACTTCAGCACATCATGGAACTAAGCAAGAAAAATCAGAGTACTAGGACGACTCGACCACACTGATCGAGTGGTGAGGTCGAGTGCTATAGTCAAAACAGAGAAAAACTACAATGAACGAATACTAAGCAAGCTGTGAACTATGGGGAAAAACAGGGACTCTAGGGATGGAAATCACAGGATCGCAAACACTTTGTTCTATTGCAGCTATAAACTGGCAATTTCATCATAGAACTATCCTAGACAACAGACTTCATAACCAGCTCAATCCATGGTTCGTGGTAGAGAGCCCAAAGACCCAACCCAGTCAGCACAGTGTGAGGAGTCGGATCAAGCATGAAGAATCAGCCTATTCAAGTTGAGAAGAGTTCATAACAAATGAATAGGTGGAGTCGTGACATAAATCAATGTCTGATGCATCCACCTTCACCCTATTGTACTCTAAACCCGGAAAAAGTCTATCTAATGGCTCAAGGCATGGGTCGTGCTCATGAGACCATCTAAAATCATGTTCTCCTTGATAAGGGGAGAACAAGCATTAAAATCACTCACCCAAGAGGGAGTCGAAACTGAGTGATGATGAAACTATCTAAGCAATAACAAAATAGAGAGAAGCTACCCTAATCCATCCCCAAAAATCCCAACTTTAATACTCACACACTATGATCATAGCTAGGGTCCGAAACCCATAAAAGCCTAAGCTTGACATATGTGATAGCCTATGATCTTGTGAGCAAGGTTGGAGAAGAAAGAAAATGCAAGTACTGATTTATTAAAAAGTTATCTAAGCTACAAAGTTGCAGAAAATGAAAAACTGTCAAGAACAGCAAGAACAAGAGAGAAAAAATGAGAGCAAAACCTAAAATTCCTAAGCCAAAGCGGCGCTATTCGATCCTTCCTAATTAAGTTTAATGAGGTGCTTTTATACCTAGTCAAAAGTGCTTATTACATTTTGCGATTTTTTAGGAGAAAAAGTAGGATAGTGTCCACTCGACCCATCAGTCAAGTGGGGTGGTTGAGTGGTCTCTCGAATAGGCAGGTGGTGCTGAAGTCTAGTGAGCCTGTGATGCTGAGATCGAGTAGCCTGTCTAGAGTGCTCACTCGAGTGCCTGGTCGACTAGCCTGTCTAGAGTGCTCACTCGAGTGCCTGGTCGAGTAGCCTGGTCGAGTGAGCCATCTGTCTTCTCTGAAATATTCACTCGACTCCATAGTGCTTGACTGCACATCTTCACTCCATGAGCCAAAATCCAAGTATGCTCCATATGCTCCATAAGTACCTGATAAGACCCCAAATATTCAAAATGCATGCAATGCCTATACAGAAATATTAAACATCATATATGAAGGATAAATGCACGAAATGGTATAAACAATGGATAAAATCTACTCTAAGGCATGATAAAAAGCTGGTAAAAAAGTGTATAAAAGTGGTGTTATCAACTCCTCCAAACTTACCCTTTGCTCGCCCTCAAGCAAATAGAAAGGATAAGATGAAAGGAGTAGTGTGAAAAGTGGGGACTCAGAACCTAAACAAACCTCTAATGTCAATGTCACAGTTATTAGTTCTAGAATGCAATTCACATAAGTTCTACTTAAAAGCTTTAGCCATACTCATCACATCAATTTCAACACTAAGACTCAGCCACAAGCAAACATTCAAAGCAAACTATCCCTTTAACATTGATTAAGCACAAACTGGTGAATCATGATATGCAATAACTGTAACTCATTTGGTTGAGGGACAAGTTTTAAGAGATAAAAATGATCTCTTCTTCCTCTGGTTTTAAGCACATGTATCAGGATCTCTCAATGAAATGAATTGAATTATAAGAGAATGCTAAAGGTAGAGCCAACTGGTGCATACATGAGCAGACTATCATCTACCCATGAAAAACCAAATGACTCCCCTAACTCTAAAATCCCAGAAACTTCATCCTGGTTCTACCCTTGTGCTTAAAAGCTTTTCTTTTTCATTTTTTTTTTACTCAAGGACCGATTTTCTGTTTTCTTCTAAGGAGAGGATACTTACTTTTTACTTCTAGCGGATTTGGGATTTTTTGATTTTCACTAAGCTATGACTCGACCACTCACTCGAGTGGTCTGGTCGAGTGGCTACTATATGATTTTTTCTGTTTCTTTTACTGAGCCAACTTTTATCTTTTTTTTTCCAAATCCTTTACTAGACTCATTTTTTTTTTGAACCTATCCTCTACAAAGGCTTATGATTTTTAGCAAACTCTTTTTCTCTTTTCTTTTCTTTTCCCAGACTCAAACTCCAACTTATTCAAACTCTTACCCTAAATCTGGTTCAAAAATTGTGAACCAGAGACTACATGAGAGGCTACTCCTGTCGGCCACACCTAACACCTTCTCTCTAATTCAATCCAGAAATAGTCCTCACTTCACTCAAAAATAATGTATGGTCTGAAATGAAGTTTTGGGTTTAGTTTTTGTGGAACTGTCTCAATGGTGGAGACAGCTACTTGGATTAGCAAAAGTGGTAAAAGGTGAAAGAAAATCCAAGTATTTTGAGGTATCGATGAGTTAAAGTTTTAGAGCATATCATGATAATTAAGTTTTTCAAATTAGGTTCTAATTCATAGGGATAGTTTGACAAATCACAGTAAGCTTCAACCAAGTGAGAGTGCTAAATCTAAATTCCAACCAAGGTGCAGCCTTAATTTTCAAGCTTAGGTGAATGCATTAAACAACTTATAACTGTGGCATTGAAATTATATGTTTGGTTCTTAAGCTTTTTACAGTTTGACTCATCATTATCCCCTATGCATATGTACAATCCTAAGCGAATTTCTAAAATCAATCCTAAAAAGATAATGCAACTACATGACACTCTGTTTTTGTAAAATAGTTTTCTAAAAAATTTTAAATTTTTAGGTTTTTTCAATGCACATAGATGATGCAACTTTGAATAAGAAAATAGGGAAATATGTCAAATAGGTCTCTCAAACCCTCCCACAAACTTAAATTACACAGTCCCTTGTGTAAAATAAATTCAAGAGATGATTTGAGAGACTAAAACAAAAGAGAACAAAAAATGCAATGATATAAAAAATGTTAAGGAAGTGGGGTGGTACCTCATTCTTGTGGAGTGAAGAAGGCATCTGTGTTAGCCTCCATGCTCTCCTGAGTGTAGGCTGGAACTGTGGTGGTGAGAGGATCAGCTCCGGGTTGTGACTCAAGTGGTCTACTCGACCCAGCAGTCGAGTGGTCTGGCATGTATCGTGCACTCGACCCAGCGTGGTCGAATGGTTCGCTCTGGTAGTACCCCGGGTAAGGTGGAAGCTCTGCGCCCTGATCATAGCATGGGTAAGGATCGACAGGTGCACTCGGGTTGAATCCCTGGTAGCACTCGAGTGGCTCACTCGACCCAGGTGGTCGAGTGGCTTCGTCTGGGGACGAATGCTCTAGATCCTCTATGGGGTGATCTGGGCGCCTCTTTCTCTCCTTCTTCTCAGCCGAAGTCCTTCTTGATGAGCCAGCACTCAACTTGCTCTCAGCTGCTGCTCAACGGCTGGTGATCCCCTTCATTGTGGCATTCATTTCACTCTTGAATTTTCTGAATTGTTTGTCCTGCCACTTGCACCACTTCTGAAGTGTGGAGATCTTATGGTTAGCCTCCTTGAGGCTTTTGCACTCTGTCTCCTCAAAATAAAACCTCTCTGGAGCTTGCACACTCCCCATGAAGTCTTGAAATGTCTCATCTTCTTGGAATCTAATTCCCTCATCAGAGAAGTAGAGATCTCTGACTGGTGGTACAAAAGAGACACTACGGTCACCGTCCTCTGCATAGAGCTTGGCTAGACCTCCATAAGGTAGCAAAATCTTAGCCTTGCTGCTCCTGGGATGTGAGAAGTTGTAGATGTACTTCTCCCCAACCTTCGCACCAATAGTCAGAGCAAAGACAGACAGCCAAGCAATCAACCTAAGCCTAGAGAGACCAAATACAGAGTTTCTAATCAATTGTAGTATAGTGGTAAGTTGTTTTGAAGTAACTTTGTCGAACCAATCAAGAGTGGTCTACAGCAACTAGCAGATTATTAAGGCTAGCTATTCTAGTACTTATCAAAAGGGTGTGGTACTAGTGGTCTAAATGAGAAATCTACTAAAAACCCTAATTGATACTAGTGGTACCAAAGTATGTCACACTTCAGCACATCATGGAACTAAGCAGGAAAAATCACAGTACTAGGACGACTCGACCACACTGATCGAGTGGTGAGGTCGAGTGCTACAGTCAAAACAGAGAAAAACTACAGTGAACGAATACTAAGCAAGCTGTGAACTATGGGGAAAAACAGGGACTCTAGGGATGGAAATCACAGGATCGCAAACACTTTGTTCTATTGCAGCTATCAACTAGTAATTTCATCATAGGACTATCCTAGACAACAGACTTCATAACCAGCTCAATCCATGGTTCGTGGTAGAGAGCCCAAAGACCCAACCCAGTCAGCATAGTGTGAGGAGTCGGATCAAGCATGAAGAATCAGCCTATTCAAGTTGAGAAGAGTTCATAACAAGTGAATAGGTGGAATCATGAGAAATCAATGTCTGATGCATCCACCCTCACGCTATTGTACTCTAAACCCTGGAAAAAGTCTATCTAATGGCTCAAGGCATGGGTCGTTCTCATGAGACCATCTAAAATTATGTTCTCCTTGATCAGGGGAGAACAAGCATTAAAATCACTCACCCAAGAGGGAGTCAAAACTGAGTGATGATGAAACTATCTAAGAAATAACAAAACAGAGAGAAGCTACCTTAATCCATCCCCAAAAATCCCAACTTTACTACTCACACACTATGATCATAGCTGGGGTCCGAAACTCAGAAAAGCCTAAGCTTGACATATGTGATAGCCTATGATCTTTTGAGCAAGGTTGGAGAAGAAAGAAAATGCAAGTACTGATTTATTAAAAAGTTATCAAAGCAACAAAGTTGCAGAAAATGAAAAACTGTCAAGAAGAGCAAGAACAAGAGAGAAAAAATGAGAGCAAAACCTAAAAATTCCTAAGCCAAAGCGGCGCTATTCGATCCTTCCTAATTAGGTTTAATGAGGCGCTTTTATACCTATTCAAAAGCGCTTATTACATTTTGCGAGTTTTCAGGAGAAAAAGTCGAGGAGTGCCCACTCGACCCAGCAGTCGAGTAGGGTGGTCGAGTGGTCTCTCGAATAGGCAGGTGGTGCTGAAGTCCAGTGAGCCTGTGATGCTGAGGTCGAGTAGCCTGTCTAGAGTGCTCACTCGAGTGCCTGGTCGAGTAGCCTGTCTAGAGTGCTCACTCGAGTGCCTGGTCGAGTAGCCTGGTCGAGTGAGCCATCTGTCTTCTCTGCAATCTTCAATCGACTCCATAGGGCTGGACTGCACATCTTCACTCCTTGAGCCAAAATATAAGTATGCTCCATATGCTCCATAAGTACCTGATAAGACCCCAAATATGCAAAATGCATGCAATGCCTATACAGAAATATTAAACATCCTATATGAAGGATAAATGCACGAAATGGTATAAACAATGGATAAATTCTACTCTAAGGTATGATAAAAGGCTGGTAAAAACGGGTATAAAAGTGGTGTTATCAACTCCCTTTGTGAGACTGCACGCAACACTTAATGAATGTTAAAGGGCCAACAATGGATATTTCAGAAGTTCCCTTGGATCTCGGATGCTAGAGTACGATAATGTTTGCTATGCTTATGGTAAAGTACATGTTGTACTGCTAAAGTTTGATTAACCTTTCATAAGGTTTCTTTTTTGTTTACATGATCAACATGATGGATTTCTAAAGCTAAGCGTAAGTTCCCATTTTTCAAACTTCCACTTCTGTACTTTGTTTCATTGTTTTGTTTCTTACTTGAGGAAAAGCAAGGATTCAAGTCTGGGGGTGTGATGAGTGTCTATTTTGACCCGTTTTTACTATTTTTTTAATTGTCTTATTGAGTCTAGAAATTTGGTTTTGTGTTCTTTTGGCTGGTTAAGTGTATTTTCAGGTTTTCACTTTCTTGGAGCTAAAATGTGCAAAATAGAGCAACTTTGGACGTTTTTACGCATCATTGGATTTTGGAGACATCCTGGATCGATCAATCCTGAAGAGGATCGAGCAAGCATGACGAGGATCGACCAAGCATGACTAGGATCGACCGATACCAAAGCAGATCGGTCAGTCAAAGGAATCTATGAGGTGGAACAGATCAGAGGAAGAAGATCGATCGACCCAAATTTTTAATTTTTATTTGTTCGTCATATATATAGAACACATATTCTATATGTGACGTAAATGAGACTAAGTTTTTTTATTCCAAACTCTTGTCCCATCTCATTCCTATAAAATCTCGTCCCGATTTCCCGTTTGTCCACCCTTACTAAATACAATTAACTCCAATAGTGTAAAACTTCTAAATAATCTAATAGATGTATACATATAAGATAGGGGCAATCTGCTAGATAATCTTTGACCCAAAATCACTTAGGAAAATAGCTTTGTGTCAGAAAAAGTTAGTAAATAGCATTTTTTAGGGAGTGAAAAATCAAAAACACCATGGGCAATTGGCAAGGCGAAATAGGTAGATCGGGTAATTTGAAAAATTAGCATGTATTATATTAAAATAACATGTTATTTAGAAAAAAACCTTTAAATTTATCGTACTTTTTGTAAATAACATATTTTAAAAATTAATAGTATGATATATTGAGAAATTATGTTTGCATGCCGACAAATAAGAAATTGTGTTTGCATGCCAAGAAATAACAGATCCAACATATATCTGAAATAGAAATAACAACGGGTTTTTGAAAAATAACAGTAAGTATAGCTAAATGACATGAAGTTTGAGAAACTTTATTGTACTTTTTGCAAATAATATGTTTTAAAAATTAATAGCATGATATTTTGAGAAATCATGTTTGCTTGCTGAAAAATAAAAAATCCAACATATATCTGAAATAGAAAAGAAATAGAAATAACAACAGTTTTTGAAAAGTAAAATGAAATATAGGTAAACTAGGGGTTTGACTAAGATCTTATATTAGACAACGGTTCCAAGATAATAACAACGGTTCCAAGATCTTATATTAGACGTACTGACTAAATAATTTATATCGAAAGAAAATATTTTTTATAAAATAATAAATTAATTAAAATAAAGAAATAAAAAAGGTATAATTAATGTTGTAAAAATATAAAACATAGAGAAAATATAAAACATAGATTCAAGAATATTAAATATTATTAATCAGTAGAAGGAGATCTTCGAGCCAAGATTCTGAAACATACAAAATGAATTTTATATTAGTGTCAAGTATAGTAAATACTAAACATAACGCAAGAAATTATAAACCATTAACATTGAAATGCGTAAGAATATTACATTTCACGCAATTCATCAACTTCAGGAAGATCAAGATTTAATAGTACATTAGATAATCCAGGACGACTGTTAATGATAATACCACCTATAATTTGATATACATGTATATAAACATTAGTTTTCTTAAACACAAGTGTAAGATAATGTAAGAATGAGATAACAGTATATACCTGTTGAGATAGGACTATGCACAAACCACCACCTTAGAACAACTATCAGTATAGAACCAACCAAATTATCGAAACCATTAAACATACATAACGCAAGATCAGACCAAGCGATACAACGTAGCATCCGTCCCCTACAGTATATACATCATGATTATGAATAAATTTATGATATATGTAAAAATAAGGTCACAAAACAAAATTTTTATCACGAAGCACAAAGGAGAAACACTGTACACTATTTCTGTTGAAATTTTCTAGAGGAGAATAATGCACAACCTCTCCATATATTTCTAAACAGGATTAAAATAAACATTAGATCACACATAAATTAATGCGTCATATTCAACAGTAATTAAAAAATATACTTACCAACAACGGTACAACTGCAAAAAGATGGATGTAAAATTTCTGAAAACGTTCGAAGGACGTATAGATAGAAGGACTCATATTAGGACCATCAGAAATTATGGTTCGATTAGTTAAAAACAATCTAAACTGATGAGAAGTCACACGATTCGATCCATTATTTTTATGGACAGAAAAACCAACTATCTCCTTCCAATCACCTTCAAGAATACGACCAAAAAAGGAGAATACAAATAATTCATTCACAGTAGCTTGTATTTTAGAACCTTAAAAGAAAAACAAAACAGTTAATACCAATATACTGTAATCATACAATAACAAAAAGAACGATTAGTATAAATAGCGATTAAAAACTAACCCACACATCACATAATATGAACTCCATGGTTCGGCCCACAAAATTCCTATCAAAATAAACTCGTAAAACTTTGACGCGGATCATCGCAGAAGCACGACGTGTACATAAAACAGAATATACAGTTACAATTATGATAGTTAATTAAAACAGATATATACACATATACATATAATATAACTATACCAAATAACAATATATCAAGATTGAATTTGATTTTGAAAATTATACAATTTTTTAAAATTTAAAACATTAAAAAACTACATATTGTTCAATAAGAAAAATGTAATACTTATTTGGATTAATATTTAGATTTTTAATAGATTGCTAATGGCAACATCACCATTCAACATTATTATGATACCCCATTTATGATTTTCTAAATAACTAATTTCTATATATTTCTTTTTTACATTATAGTGTTTGTAATTGACTCATTGTTCTGAGTTAACATTTTTGTAATTGACTCATTGTTCTGAGTTAACATATAAATAAGGGGAAAATGATTTATCACAATTTATTAAAAGAGAGTAGAATTTTTATCACCAAACACAACATGAAATATAAATAGGAATCCAAAACATATATTAAAACTGAAATCTAAATTCATCAAAGTTGCACATCATAATGAACAAAATTGACAGAAGTGATATATATAACTCCTTCAATCCATTTCACTCAATGTAAAAGGTATTAGCCCTATATTTCATCCTGCAATTAGAATTGACTATCAGGATAGAAGCATGTATGACATGATTACAATATCATTCAGAATTATAATATTTTTATCAAAAATTTCGACTATAGACTTACAAATATTTAAAGTGACATGTGTATGGGATATCAGGATTCACCAAAACTTCACTGACACTACCCAAGGACTGTATACTTGGTATATCTACATAAAGCAACACAAATTCATCAAAGAGAACAAATTTTAGTATGGTTAAGGATCAATATAAACAATTGAATTTTAAATACCTTGGCATTTGTTTATGTACCATCCCCTGGAAACACACACGACGCCTACACCTCCTGACCCAATCAACTTATAATAAAATTCTTCATCAATATCTCCAATAGCAGTACACTCCAAACTTTATGCCTAAACAAACAAACACCTTATTCATGTTAAAAATATGATACATGAAGAAGTGATAAGTATATAACGTGGAACAGTTTACAAACTCTGAATCATGTATCTCAAGCAACATAAATGCATAATCAGGCAATTTCCTCCCTTTCTCATCAATTTGAAATTCTACTATCTTGGAGACATATCCAATCAAATCTATAAAATAAAAAAACTAATAATGTTGAAAGATCTCAAGTACTTTTAAAATACAAAACATTGAACATATTTGACAAAAATTTACCGAAAGGGTAAGTTGGATCAAGAGACTTATCCAAAATGGCAGAAAAGTTAACAGTAGACAAATAGAGGCTATCACTTAGATTAGGTAATGGATCTACAATGGTTGTAGGGAGGAAATGAATTTTGTAATCATGACCGGCTGGTCTCTGATCTCTTAAATGTTTCTTAACCTTGAAAGACTGAATAGAAACCCACTGGTTCTTTAATAATTTCAAATCGAAAATAGGTATTAGATTAGTAGCAATGCTTGCTAGTATTTTGCAACCCTATAAAAAAGCAAATAGTTTAGAAAAATAGATGTAAAAGAAGATGCTTTAAGATATTTAAAATCATGAATTACCATTTCATCAACAACAATAATCTTCAATTTCTGATTCCTTGTGATACGTTTGGTAAGCCATATCTTGAGAATCTTAACGCGGATACACCAAGATACCTTGAATGGTTTCAAGACTTCTACAAAATCATACATATCCATTATACAGAATTAGAAGATTCACGATGTAATAGCTTAGGAAGAGAAAGAAGTTGGTAGAGGTCAAGATGCGATTTGTTTGTTTTTCATCCAATAGATGAAGATGACTATTGTTTAAAACTTTGAAAGAATAAAAGAGATAAAAGATGATGCATGCGATAGATTCGTGTCAAATATCAAATCTATAACCCTTTTTGGGAAGAACAAACATTGAAAAGAACAAAAGTTCATATTATTATGATAGATTGTGTTATCTTTCTTCTCTTTGTCGTTTATTTCGAAGTTGACACAACCATGCATGTATCATTTATTTTGAATGAGTTTCTAATCGAATTAGCATGAAGACGACAATTGCAAATTAACAACCCCTGTGGTTTAAATTTTTTTAGAGATAAAGAGATTGATATGGTTAGCAATCTAGGTTATCAATATTTATAGATATTAGTACAAATATGAGTCGGTGTTTTATATACAAATTTCTCATTTATCTAAAAGAAAATAATAAACAAACAATTATGTTAAAATTCTGATTTTTATTTAAATTACAGAAACCAATTATTGCATTATTAAGAAATTTATGATGGAGACTTTTCTTTATGTTGACTACTTTAATATTTCAGTAAAATAAAATAGGATATAATAATTTTCCAAATCGAAATCATCTGTATTGTTTCCTTCTTCTTTTCAGAAGTCAAGTTCAAAAGATGAGACAGTTTGGTATATATTTCATTTAGTAAAAAGTAAATAGTAAAACAATTTTTATTAACGTAATCTTGTAAATATCTTTAAAACAAATCTTATTAAATGATATCTTATATAAGTAGTCTTAAATAGTTTATCCGTAATGATCTGTATCGTTTCCTTTATCTTTTCAGAAATGAAATTAAAAATATGAGACATTTTCTTAGATATTCCAGTTAGTAAAAAGTCAACAATAAATCAATTAATATTAGTGTAATGCTGTAAATATCTATATGAATATTTTAATATTAAATAATTTTACATAAATTATGGGGGTATAAATCGTCTTAATAAAATAGTATATAAACATTTTCGGTTTAAAAACTATTAGAATTAATTACTTGTTTCATCAGGAATAATCGAAAATTTAGTTAAAGAAATTATCAAGTCATGATGTATTTTCTTTATGTTAAGTAAAAACAAACTTATGAAAGATATATTAAACACAATATTTAATACGGAAATCAATAATGTATGTCAAAATACTGAATAGATTAAGTCCAAAAGAGCAAACTAAATTAAGAAAGCATTGGTTATGGTTCAAAATATTACAGATTGACCAATAGAAGCAAAGCAAAAGTACAAAATTCGAATAATTATACATATAGATAGAACTAAGCAAATAAGCAACTGGTAAAAGAGAGACACTTCAGTCCATCATATCCTGACCAGTTTCAGCTTCACGGTTCTCTGGCCTGACAAAGAATTCGATAATAAGTTATATGCAACTCAAATATGGCCAGACTAAGAAACTACATACGTCAAACACATACAGGTCTAACATCTGGACAACGTCTGGAATATCTGGATTGAATAAAACCTTAGAGACTGGTGGGTAACTATAAACCCTAACATGAGAACCAATGAAGGGTTCAATGAGTTTCCACCAGCGAAGAACGCACACAATTGTTGCATTAGAAGAAGCCGAGTCTTTATAACCGTTATTAAAATCGATTGCAGCCTCACCATATGCCTCACACTTAATGCGACAGCTCCTAGATCAAAAGCGTTTAGAAATGGATTCAGGTACAATAAACAAAAATGATACACATAAAACAAATAAGATGATTATTAATATCTTACTCTTTGTCTTTCAAGGTGAACATTAAGCGATAGCCACCGATGTCTTTCAACAAAGGATCAACATGAGTAAGTTCAGAGGCTTTGACAACATAGCCAATCAATTCTAAAACAAAAGTAAAATATTGTTATTACGGTATGACCGTATATGAATTTATAACTATAAATATGTTCAAGATGACAAATAGGAACTCACCAACCAGATAGCTATGATCAATAGTCCCATTGACCAAAGCACCAAAAGGAGTAAAGGATGCATAGCAGCAGTCATTAACCAGTCCACAATCTTTCACAATGGTGTCATCGAGAAAGTCAATCTTGAAAAGACTCTTAGTTAGCTTTCTTGGACGATTGTTAAGAAACACTTTAAATTTCGTAAAAGTATACCAACGATCCTCTTCTAGGAACTCCAAATAATAGTCGCTATAAGCTTTGCTAACCAAAGCTTCAACTTTCTCGCCCTATGAAAACTAGACAATGAGAAATTAAAATCAATACACATACAAGCAAGAATAAGATTTAATGTTGAACAAATATCTATACGAAATCAAGCCAACTGAGATCGACGACTGAACAACTAATCCTAACTAATTATAAATTTCAACCGATTAAATTACTGACTTGTATTAAATTAGAATTTCGAAGTTATTCAACATTGTAAATCAATTATAGCAATTCAGTTAACAAAACTATAAATAAGATTTAGTAAACAAATTTACAAAAGATAATATAAATGTAGATCAGAAGGAACCTTCTCATCTACAAGAATAAGACCCAACGACTTGTCAGACGGGACGCTTGAAACTTGGAAGATCCTCAATATCTTGACACGAACATGCCAGCCAGTGATAGATGTGATCTGGCGGTAGAGATCATGATAAAGCTCCATTAGATGAGTCGAAGAAGATTTGTTATAGGGTTTTTTTTTTTGGGAAATACGAAGAGTTGCTTAACAGAAGAGATGAAAGACGAATATATGTAAGACTATATATGTATACGTATAGATTCGGATCACATGAGATAAAAGAAAATATTTTTTTTTAGATTTGGTAAGTTGCCGACTATTTAGATTCTTTTCATTGATGGTAGTAACTGTCACAATCTAAAAATTGATAATAATTACAAATCATTACCTATTCGACACATACATATACTCTATACATATATACTCTATACACAAAACATTTAATTTTAGAAAGAGGAATATTTAGTCAAAATATTTTGAATCAATTATATTTTTCATCCGTTTATTTGTAAAATTTTTAAATGTTACAATAGATAAAACATTAGTTTAAAATTAACTGTTTCAGTATAAAGAAAATATCGAAACCAATATTTCAAAATCATATCATATAATAAAAATTAAGAAGTTCAGAATTATTCTAAATCTATGAACTCATAAATGGTTATCAACAACTCCAATATGCAAAAATCAATGATCTCAGAAATTATAATAAGTATACACCATAAGAAAACTTAAAAATCCAAAAGGTATAAAACTTAGATATCAAAATACTGTTAACAAAATCTATAATCTCAGAAATTATAATAAGTAGACACCATAAAAAAACTTAAATTTCCAAAAGGTATAAGACTTAAACATCAAAATACTTTAAAACATGATAAGATTTAAAACTTAAATATCACAATCATGAGATGTGATGTAATTCCGACCGAATCATAATGGGCTCATTCTTCATCTTCGTCATCATGGGCCGATTCTTCATCTGATTCATCATGGACCGATTCTTGGTCTGGTTCATCACTAACCTATTCAATTTCGTCTGAATCACTGTAGACAATACATTCGTCTGAATCATACATATAGATACCACCAAAGTTAGCTCCTTGGACACTAATCCTCCACCTATATGTATTTCTTACTGGAGGACATTTGCTATCACCATCTGGACAAGTAATCCCTTTAGAGGCCATGTATCGCTTAAATAGATCATATCCGGTAGCTTTTAGTTGAAGTTTAGTAAAGTGGTCAAAAACACAATGGTAAAAAATATGATCTGGTGGCTCGGCAAACACATCTTTACATAACAACTCCCAAGTTGCATCCCAGACACGTAAAACATCAACACTCTCATCACCACACAACCATGATGCTAATAGCTTCAGCAAATAAGCAGGAGATGCTCAAGAAGAACTATCGTTAATAGCACTTATACATTGGTCAGTAGGAGACACCTAGGTCATGTCAATACAGGTTTAATGGAAATAAAATAAAATTAGTAAATGTATAAATAGTATACCCTAAGTAAGTAACAAAACTTTTAAAGAATCAGAATTCTACCTGACGTCCACTATAGATAATAATATCTTGAGTCGGTCTTGGTGGCACATCAACCGTCTTTGAACGATAAGGAACACAAGTCTGGTAATTGTATATGATAAAAAGACATACATAAGAATATCAGTCGTATAAATTAGGAATTCTGATACACACAAGATAATATTATCTCCTCATCTCCTTTATTCACGAATTTTAGAAGATATTTTAGTGATCTAATTTGTTCGCCCAATTCTGGACGATGAGTAGGAGAACACTACATTTTGTTATTTGACAAGAATAAATAATACGGTTAAGGAGTAAACAACACACAAAATAAGTATATTAACAAAAAATAAGTTAAAAAAAAAAATCATAATATAAACTAAGAAAGATGTAAAAAAAATACTAACATTAATAGCAGTCTCACAAGCATTGGAATTTAGATTCAGTTGTGCCAAGCCTGAGGAGATTCCCATGGTATTTTCCAAATAAACCATATTCTGCATGGAATAGCGATATTGATATTAGTAACTCAAATAAGTTATGGGATTGAAGTTGAATTACTTACCATCAACGAAGATATTGGTAAGTCATTGGAAACATATTCTTGTTTTTAAATAATTATACTATTTAATATTTTCTTGCAGAACACAATAATTAAAACTTTAAGAAACATTAAAAAAAAAATACTAACTTCACAAGTATAGAGTTGTGCAAATCTTGATGGGAGACCTATGATATTTTCCAAATAATTCATATCCTGCATAGAAAGAATTAATATTAGTGACTGAAATACATTAACGAAATAGAGTTTGAATACTTACCATCGACGAAGATACTGTAGAGTGGTTCGAAGTGGATTTCTGTTTTTAAACACGTAGAGATTATTTATTACAGAATCTAGAAAGGCATAACTCCAATAATCAAATATTTACCTCAGTATGTGACCGAACGATAGTTGAAGTTGTTTCCATTATGCTAACAGGTAATCTCAAAATTTTGAAAATGTGTTTATATTAGTAACTACAATCAACAACGATGATAATAATAAACAGAATTATATTAGATATCATATTAATTTGCGAAAGATCTATAAACTCGGTACCTGCAACCGTATGGCAGAAAGTGCTATCAAAACTAAAAGACAATGAGGTCAAAATATGGATATTTATAACAAAACAAAGGCGCTGATAATATATTACGATTATAGGTTTAATAAATGTACAATATTTTTTTAAGATTATAAGGAATACACAAAAATAATATTCCATTTTATCTCTTATTCTTTCCAACGATGATAAACACAACCGAAAATAACATAATTTAACATAAATCTAATAAGATATTAACTAAATCTAGGTTAGAGACTAAATTTTTTGGAAAAAATCTATTATAACTGCTGCGCTAGATTTATAATGACACAATATGGCCTCATCGGTTAATTTAAAATCTGTGGGTTTTAGTTATTATTGATGGGCTTATAAGTTTGAATTATATTTTCTTAACATGTCCTTAGATTATAAAGATTATTATTTTCTTTTGTTTTTCCCCAAATATGGGAAGACATATTAATAAGCTCGAGTAAACATATAATAAAACAAAAAAATATCAATCAAATTTATCAACATTCATTTTAAACATAAAACAACACAAAAAGAGAATATAAAATTAATCAATATAATTTATAAAAAATTGAAATAAGTTATTTAAATTTACATTTAGGTCAAACAATATCAACATTGTTGGGGGCTTGATGTTTATCAGAATCCTCAAGAAATATTTAATTTTTATTTTTATTAAAATCATCATTACTAATGGGTTACACTATCATATAATAATGGGCTTGGCATGTTAAGTGAAATGATCAAATTCTCATTTTTTTGTAATAAAAATGGAAAGAATCATAGATGTAGAATTACATGTAGAAATACATATATAATTACGATTTTATACACATGTAAAAATACTAAATTTAAATTATTAACCAAACATATCAATTACCGTAGCATAACTTTAATAATCGAAAATAACAGAATATTAAACTAATCATAAATCTTATGTTCTATAGAATAAAACATAAGATAATTAAAACAGAATCATATTTTATTAAGATAAAAAAAATAAAAATAGAATCATAACAAATAAATAGCAAATATAATATTTTGGCAAAACACTAATAATAAATACTAAAAAACTATAAAATATTTTAGAAAACCTCCTTGTACACAACATTCAAAGTTGTTTTCTTTGGCTTTCCATCATTATCAAGGATAAGGATCTTCAAACCACTCCTAGATGTAACTCTAGAAAGTGCAACATATAGCTGTCCATGACAAAACACTGGTCACGGCAAGAATAACCCAACATGATCTAACGTCTGACCTTGACTTTTATTGATTGTCATAGTGAATGCCACTGTAGCTGGAAACTGTCTACGTTTCATACGAAACAGTAAATTTTCCATCTGACGAAGCTATAGAAATCCGAGGTATCAAAACAATACTCCCAACATTGGTACAGGTAATTATTCTAGCCTGAATAACATGTTCTGCCAACTGAACAACCTGCAATCTTGTACCGTTACAAAGACCATTCCGATGATCAATATTCCGAAGCAGCATAATAGGAATACCTATCTTGAGAACTAACTTCTGATTAGGCAAACCAGACATCTTGATAGTATTTAAAAACTCCATAGGATATAGAACATGATCAAACCTACTCGAATCAGACACCTCAATAGTATCAGAACTAAGATAAACCTCCTCATCACCTAACAATTTCAACAACAAACAGCCATCAATATTTATAATCAAGATGTAAAAACAAATAAAAAACAGAATTTTTTACGACAATGTAAAAATATATACGGTTACCTTCCATAGCAGTAAGCATATGCTCATTAATCATATCAACATCTTTATTTGTTGGACTCATAATGGCCATATTCTGGAAAAATTCCTCTTTAGTTTTACGTGTCAACGAATAACCATAGATTTGACTAATCAATTCGTTGATAGGATCCTCACAATCCGTTATAAAGAGATCTTCAGGTATATCAATCTCGACTTCTCCATCATTATGTCCACCGACCGTACAATTACCAATATCAAGAATCCATAACCGGTAACATTTGTCTAAAATCACCTCCAAAAACAACAACTTTTCCTCCAAAAGGACTATCATCTGGTCGTCTCATAACATCCCTAATACTACGATCCAAAGTCTCAAAACAATATCTACTCATCATAGGCGCCTCATCCCAAATAATAAGATCACATTTCTTTATCAATTCACCAAGATCTGAATCATGTGTCATTGTGCACATACTATGATCATCCACAATAAGAGTGATCGCAAACCTAGAATGAGTAGTTCTACCACCAGGCATCAACAACAAAGCAATAGCGCTCGAAGCAACATTTAGAACAATCATACCACTCGATCTTATGAAAGAAGACAAAGTAGTCCAAACGTATGTTTTCCAGTCCCTCCAGAACCATACAAAAAGAACACACCTCATGTACGATTAGTAACAGCTTTAGAAATTCGATCATTAGCATATCGCTGCTCAGAATTTAAGTTTAGCAACTGCTTTGCACATTCATCACGCTCTTTGCCACGGTCATAACTCCGTTCATCCGCCAACAATCTATTTCGACGTACATCAACGATACTCTCATCTGGATATGGTATTCCAGAATAACTCTTCGAAGTACTGTCGTTGACTCGCAATAATGTTTCTAAAGAACAAAGAGTCAAGTTCTGCAGTTTCCTCTCTGTGAGATTGTTTACTACAAACAACCACGACCAAATTTGAGTTACACAACAAATAACAAATTAACAATCAGAGAATAAAGAATATTATGAAGAGAACTAATACGTTATATACAACTATAATGATAGAAATAATAATGTTAACCAGTATTTTGCTATAAACGTAACTAACCTTTTTTACCGTTTGCATTTGGTTGAGATGAAACGACTCCCCCAGATCTAAGCTTCCAAGTAGAGAGTCATACCTTATTTGGATCACCAATATTATTTGTTAATAAAAGTAAGACAAAGAGTTTTATTAACTGATTACCTACACTCCACACGCTGGCCTCAAACAATAGCATCTATATACTCCTTATCATCAGCAAGCAATCCGAGAGCATCGCAAGCCTGTTGATACATTTCATATAAAACACCTTTAACAGTTTTAAGATTATCGTAGGACGTACAACCAGGGACATTATTGAGAATAATCCTCAAATAATACTTATCACCAGAAGTTGGAGTCACATACATCAACCGTCCAATCGAAATCCTCTTATCCTTTCTCTTTGTCCATATTTTCTTTGGTTTATTCCAGACGAACAAAGTTGGAAAATCAGCAAATGTAAGATGTCTTCCGTCAGAGTTATTTTGATTATAATCTATCCAAGCCAAAAATATATAATATCCATCCTCTCTCATGGATACGGTTAGTCGTTTTGTTCCTTTTTTGTCAAAGTATCCAATATCAATTCCTATCCTGTAACCATCCTCTCCATAAGGAAAAAGCAAAGGATACTGAAGCGGCAAATATGCAGGATGCAACTCGTCTATATGCTGAAAACCACCATTCTGACTCTCGATAATAATATCACGTGTATTTTTTTCTTGGTCAAACCCATAAACCACAAGAGCAGCAACCTCATCCGCAGTAGGTAAATTATGAACTCTTCCATCTGCATCTCTATGAGACGTAATACTAATCTTATACGTTCAGTATTATCTGAAGCAGAAATTTTCTCCGCCGCAGTCCTTAATGCTCCGACATGAGCATTATGAGAATCCAACATATTCTGCAGTTTTTCCACGATTTGTTCTTTAAGCAGTTTACCGCATGTAACGTTGCTAAAGAAATAATAAAACACATAAGCAGAAAAGGTATGATCAGACCAAAGCTATCAACCAGTAAAAAATATAAATATATATATATATATATATATATATAAGTACTGATACGATAAAAAAAAGATTATTACCCATATGCAGACAATTGATTAGATATTTCATTAACCGTATCATATATGTAAAGCTGCAGAAAAGCAGGAGATTCACCCTCAGCTGGTAACATATCCCCGATCCTATGATAATTCTCTCCATTGAGTTGGAACACATATGACCCTTTCCCTTTGTTAATAGAGTGTACAACTCGTCCACCCAGAGATGTAAATGAAAACATCATATTATAAGTTCGTATAAACTCACGAAAGTGTTTACTAATGTCATCGTGTTTATAAAGCAAATCCATCAATGTTTTAGGGGGTTTTTTCAATGAAGGAAGCTTAACTTTCCCTTTCATACAACATGTAGTAAAAACAGGTTTAGTTCTCAAAACTCTCTTATTGATACGTTCACCAAACCACATATAAGCACCACAATGATCACACGTGTAGGTAGGGTCACCATCATCATAATAACCTACAAATATATTACACTTAAATTTTTTTTATGAAAACTTAAACGTAATAATATAAGACTCAATTGTTAATAACAATAACTTACCGTCGCCTCTTTCAATACAAGTGACAAAACTTTGTTGTTCTTCAGAATTCAAACCCGCACCGTATGCACTATAGTCCACATCAATATCATCAAGACACTGGCTATCAATATTTGCTGGAACATTAAGCTTATATATCTCATCTCCATTTTCAGACTCCGAATCACTTGCTACGATGTGACTAACATCTTCATCATTGGCTGAGAAGACGAATTTATCTACAAATAATGAAAAGTTACAAAGGGTTAATATACAGAAACAAATAAATACAACTTTATAAACACGACAACAACAACAACAACAACAACAACACAAAAAAACAACTTGGATTAACAGTTACTGGTTGAGGTTTTCTTTGTCTCAAAAGCTCAATTTGTCGCTTTCTTGCATAATACGATTCCATATCAACAACTTGCTCATCAATAACTTCTGAAAGCTCGAGATCCATTCGATAGACAGAATCATGATCAACTACATCTCGAGGTGCATCTGTATAAAATATAAGATCATAATATTTACCAAAAATGAATACGTGCAAGACCAAACGTTAACTTTTTAATCTATTCACACTATAGATTAGAACAATGATATAGAAACTAATAGTTACAAGAAATTATAAATACATTTCTTCGACACCGATACCAACGGAACTCGGTTGACAGGCCTACGTACATCCAACTTTTTTGGTCTCATGATGATGCTTAAAACTCAAGTAATACAAAGAAAAATGAATAACCAGAACTCCAAAACTAATATGCAGCAAACAATGTAAAAATAATTTAAAATAAGTATGGATTAGGTTAAAAATATTCTATATAGTACATAGATAGACATAACTTAAATATTATAGAATATTCCAAAACCAATATATCGTTTTAGGTCATTTATAAATCTATGTACTTAACCTAATATCATTTTAAGCTAAATTAACATTTTACTATTTACTGAAAACAAGAAATTCCCATACAATAAGATTATATTCAGCAATCAACATATATTCATCGACATTATACATAATTAAACAAAAAGATCTATATCAAAATTATATGCCGATGTTACTATAATTTTGAAAACAAAGTATAACCATAATATTACAAAACACATATAATTATCATATCACATGCAAACATAACGATATATACTACACATAAATTTCGAATACTTCAAAAAAATTCATGATTTATATGAATAGTAGGTACAATATACACATTAAAAAACCTAAAAAAACAGAACGCCATGCACAATTATTAATCAGACTTATTTGTTTTCACATGAACAATAAGTAAACAATAACTTACAAAATAAAGAACACATAACAATACGTGAATCTCTTCGTATCGAATGTTTTAAGCAACGGAAACAAAGAGTAACATTATTAGAACACCAACAAAAAGATCGACGTTATAACTTTTATATATGGCTAAAATTGTTTCCCAACTAACTGCTGAATGCATGATGGTAGTATAGTTGGATTGGCCTACACATATATAACAAAGAATAATATTTAAACTTTGAAGATTAACAAAAATATGAATAAAGTATAAACATAAAATAGACAATCTCAGAAACACAACCTCATAGGTTTCCTTGTAAACCTCATAGGCAGGCCTCTGCAGCAACTGATGCACTAAGTTATCAAATAAAACAAATTTGGCATCGGTACCAGATCCATCTTCAACACATAAGACAATACGATACCTACACATATAGAAAACATTAAGTTATATCAATATAAAAGAATAAAACAGTCACATATATAAAACATAGACAAATTGAATTATCTACCTATACATGACATCAGTGACATCCTTATCACATACTTCACAATTGTATAACGTAGATTTATCTTCATCACTAGATTCTTCTGGATATGGTTGGACCTTTTAGTACAAATCTTGCAAGAGATATAAAACCATTTCTGTGTAACATCAACAGATTGAATTCTGGCGACAGTAGCACATACACCCTCCTAATTATTAAAAAAATATTAATAATTAATAATAAACATGTTACAATAAATATAATCAAAACAATAACAAATGGACAGTAAACACGCCTATCACGGAGTTAGATTAAAAAAATACCTCATAAGCCTTGACTATACTTTCTAGAGAATGTTTAACACTTTTAACCAAGAAATCTTCACGTAAAATCAAGGATGTTCCCATAGATTTCAAAATTCTATCTTGTTGAGTAACAAAAAGATCATCCGAAGGTAGCCTATAACCACCATAAGATTAAAATTAGTATATTTATAAAAAACGTATTCTATAAAAATGAAAATATAAAAAACATTAAAACACACCTAGAACGGAATTCTTGAACTACATGACTTTTGGTGTTGATAAGAAGTCTTGCAGCACCGAAAGGATTAGAGATAGTAATTTCCCCTACAAAATAATACATTACATTACAAAACAAAAAAAAATGTTAAGGATAACACTACAACTACAAAATCCAAAAAAAGAAAAAAAGAAAGTACCATTCCATTCTTTATTTTGAGCAAATCTGATAATACAAATGACATGACTGATGAGTGTCTATTTTGACCTATTTTTATTACTCTTTTACTTGTCTTGTTGAGTCTAGAAGTTAGGTTTTGTATTCTTTTGGTCGGTTTTAGTGTCTTTTCAGGTTTTCACTTCCTTGGAGCTAAAATGTGCAAAATGTAGCAACTTTGGACGTTTTTATACATCATTGGATTTTGGAGACATCCTGGATCGATCGTTCCTGAAAAGGATCGACCTAGCATGACGAGGATCGACCGATCACGAAGCAGATCAGTCAGTCAAAGGAATCTATGAGGTGACATAGATCAGAGGAAGAAGATCGATCGATCCCAGTCACGAATATTCTCCAAATTACATATTAACTCCGAGTTTTGACCTAGAAGACACCCTATAAATAATGCTCATTTCCTGAGCGGCCAGAGAGAGCTAGACGCGAATTTTTACTGTTATTCTACCATTTTTATTTCTCATTTTAGATCTGTAATTTTTACATTGCTTTTTCTCAGATCTATAAAGTTTTCATTGCATTTTCAGGATCTGCAATCTGTTTTCATCTCTTTCTTATTGTTTTCAACCATAGAACATAATGATCTATCAACCAATTACCATGGTTGAGTAGATCTATATGTTGGGAGATGTGATTTATTCAAAGGGATTTAATGTTTAATTAGGTTATTGTTATAGATTAGAATTATGGTTAATAGATCTCTACTTCTATGAATCAAATGATTTTGTTAGGTTGACAAATCTATCAAATGATTCATAGGGTTTTATAGTACAGATAGCGTTGGCTATTCTACCCGGAGTCTATAGTTTGTAGGCTTGATTTCCAGATTTTTAAGAGTTGAAGCTGGATCTACAAGTGAACTCTATCAAACTAGGTTGAAATATGCTATCATAAGGTCCTAGCAGATTTATGATAGAATAATATTTGTTTTTATTAAAAGGGGAGCACTTCCTTCTGAGGGGGAACCCTTGGTAAAACCAAGGATACTGATATCTTGGCACCGTTCCGAGTAACTCCTCGGAATCTAGATCAAGATCATTTAATTGCTAATCCAGTTAGATATTTTTTTTATTTATTTAAATCCCTGCGATTTCTCAAATCCCAACATTTGTTTTAAATTGATTTGTTTCCTTATTTTAAAAGATTTTTATTCGGATTTTATTCGGATTTCCAAAAGTGACACTTTTCATATTTTCATCCTAGCTTTGTTTAGATCTACGGATCTATAATGTTCTTTACTCTTGGTGGATCGATCCCACCACTATACTGCCGCCCACAACCGTGCACTTACGGAGTTTAGATGTTGGGTAAAACCTGATGCATAAAACATCACATCAAGTTTTGGGCGCCGTTGCTGGGGAGTAATTATAGCCTTTAGATTTAAGTTTTTAAACCTAGTCTAGGATATTTTATTTTCTGCATTTTTATTTTACGTCTCTGAAATCGACTGATACCCATAAGATAGACCAATCCTACTTTTTGTACGATCGACCAATCCCTAAAGATCGATCGATCCTACTTTGTGCAAGATCGATCGATCCCTCTTTGATCATTCGATCATTTTTCTCTCAAGATCGACCGATCCCTTCCAAGATCGATCGATCCCAAAGCCCTTTTTCTAGATCTAATCTTCAAACTTCTTTTGCTTCTCAAGTGTATGCAATTAAGGAGCAAGACGTCAAAAGATCTACAAGACCAACAATGACTACAAGAAAATTAAAGGGATAGTCATAGTGATGAATACACATGTAGAACAAAATATAATTAATTTTTTCGGTTACATATCATGAGTATAGTTGTGGATACAAGTCTACAATTTATAACAGTAAAAAAATATTTCACGTCGGCACATCTCCAAACTCTTCAACGACCCATGAGTTCCTGATACATCAGAAACAAAAATAACAGTATTAGAATAATACTAACAGCAAATTTATATAGCATTCGTATTAAAAAAAAAAATATTAAAGAACAATGTTTGAGAACATAGGAACTTACTTAAAATGTATATTATGGGCTTCCAAAATATTAAGATCAGGATACATTGTAGACACTTCTCCATAATTACGAATAAGCAAATATTTAGGATTATCATAGTATTGCTCAATCCTCCACCAACCAAGTGCACATACCAAAGATTTCGATTGATGTTTTATAAACTCTCGTAATATATTTACTGCTGACTTTCCAGACACAAGACACTCCAAAACATTATAGCTTAACAACAACAAAAAACACCATCACAAAAAAAAAAAAACAAAAATCTATATCAAATACATTCTTATTAATTAGAATAATGAATATAAAAGCTTAACTTAATTAACATTAATAAGAACGTACTCAATATCACACATCTTGAATGAAAGCCTATATCCCGAGACTTTAGCCGGATCAGAGTAAATATTAACCAGCTTTCCGACATCATACATAACACCTACCAAATCTTTATCATAGAACACGTAAAACATTTGATTAGTTAGTACATCAATAGATAACAATTAATTAATACAAAGAATAGAAAAACAAAACAGTTAAACTTTAATTAAAAAAAAAATTTGAAAATCGGAAATCCAGGAATACAATAAAATTGGAAAAACCAAATTAAAACAAATTAATCAAGAATCTCGTTAACATTTCACCATATAACATAAATTTAAGATTAAAAACGAAAAACTCTCAAAACATACCTGCCTATCTTCAAAGATCAAACCCAGCCCCGCAAAATTGCCATCTCGAATATCGAACCAACAAAGAACATTAACAACAATTACCCATCCCGTTTTGATAGGTTTCAACTATGATAAAGAATGTTCTATCGACATGGGAAATTTGGTCTACAACACAAATAACCCAAATTTTCCCTATTCTCTTTTTTTTTTTTAATGACGTTATCTCTCACAAAAAAAATGAAAGCAAGTAGATTTGAGTTCAAGTATAAGAAATGGAAGAATCACTTACAACAATTACAGTAATGGAATCTATTAAATATACAATTATTACAAAGAGTCGCGATGGTTTATTTAATAAACCAAACAATACAAATCTTTAGTTATTCCAATGTTTTAAACATACCCATTAGCATTGTTATTTTACAAATTATATTCAGGATAAACCATATTTACAAGACAAAATAGTAGAATACAATAGCCAATATATGTTATACAGTTAAAGATACAGCCCACAAATGAGACTGATTTAAACATACATCTATTTCCGATCAACAAACAAAAAAATCAAAATTTTTAAAAAAAACTATTTACGGTAATTTTACAAACTATATACAATACTATACGATATTTACAAGAAGTTGTCTCAAATATTTAATCTATAATAATATATTTAATTTATATATAACATTCTTATATGCATATGTCTATGCTAACAAAAACATCAATCTCATCGTTTGAAACAATTTATAATCCATAACACACATAATCCAAAGAAAAAAAAATACAATGACTAAACTCCAAAAAAATACAACAACAAAATATTAAATACTAACGTCCTGAATGCCTAACTCCATCTGAGTACAATCGGTCTGCATTATCTGACTATCCCATGTGACAAAACCAACAAAACAGACCAAACAAACAATAAAAACAAACTTATGTCCTATTTAGTAGAACATAATGAAAGAAAAATCATCACATTAAACATACCACCAGTAACTTCAACAACAACCCAACGAAGCATACAATAAACGACACGATCTTTATTATCTCTTATAAAATGATTAAATCTTTGAGCAAGAGAACCGAATAGCTCACATGTAAGCCGTACACCACTTCAAGAAAACTATAATTAGAAACGGCATAATAATATAAACAGTAAGAAACTTCCAACACACACTACAACGTACTGATTATCTTGTAGAACAAAAGATATGTTATAATCCTCATTTCACCAACGTCAGGCATGTCTTCATATTCAACAGAATTTCATTCGTCCAAATCTTCATCATCACTATCTTCTCCATCAGACGTTTCTTCATCGTCGGAAGATGAAGAGAATTCTTCATCATCATGATCATCTTCTTTTATGAGATCTTCACATAATGATTGATCATCGAAACAGTTTTTGGCCTCAGAACCACAAATTAAATACTCTAAATCCATCGGATCCAAACCAACGTCTTGCATGACATTTTCAACAACAGAATCACCATTACTACCACCAATTTCTTCATTTAAATTAACAATGAGATCTCGCTCGAAACCGTATGTGATTAGCTCTCCAACACGAACTACGATACCAAATAATTCTAAAGACAATAAAAACAAATAAACATAGAATAATAAGATATTACATTACAAAAATAACAAAGAGATTTCTATCATAATATACATATTCTCACCTATCATATATCCATCAGTTACACATCCTCCGCGAATATTGTCAAAGTCTACAAAATCATAATAGAATCTATCGTTGATAGACGATATTTCTTCTACCATGGTTGTTCCCAAACACAGTAAATCTATAAGGATGATTAGCAGACTTACAACTTCCTACTTGAGGAATAACTTTGAAATTAACTATATCGTACCAATACCCTTCCGAGATGGTGGATATGTAACGATCATAAACCACACCTCTTTAGAAGCTTGAATTTTAGATCCCTGATAAATAAATAGTGAAACACATACTATTTAAATACGCTTTTTTTAGAGATAATCTTGAAAATAAATTTGAAAGCATAATTAGCTTACATTCTCGTCGCACACAATAATCTCCAAACTACTATCACCGTATTTAGACTGCTGTAACCACAAACATAAAACTTTGATCCGAATGTACCACTCATATTTGGACGAATCCAAAAGTGACACAGGAGAAACATCAAAAGGGGCCATATAATAATGTATAAGATAAATAAGATAACCTAACGGAGATAAAAATTACTACATATGTAGATGAAGCCAATAACCTAATAAACGATATATGGAATTAAGGAAATAGTATCCATTATCAATTGATTAATATATATATATATATATATATAAAATTAAAGGTAATATAAAAGAAATAAATACTTATAAGAATCAATGTCATAATTGTATACATTTATATACCCACACAACGTCTTAAACTCATTAAAATATGATAAAAACGTTTATACACCATCAAAAGCTATTAATACAAGTTTAGGTAAGAATACCAAATCAGAATATATCAATATACGATAAAATAATAGTAATCACTAACTTATTAATTTATTTGAATATCGAATAAAAGAATAATTTACATCATCAATTTTAATAATATACACAAACAGATAATTATATATTATATACATATATATCGTGAAAGAAACTAAAAATAAGATAATATTGAAGAAAGCAATATTTACAACTATCAATATCATATAAATAATATATATATATACCACAACTTTTAACTATAACAATGATAAAAACAGATTACTCTAATGTGAGTAGTGATGAATATCCTATAATTAAAAACCATAATAACTATTAGAATATTATTACAAAATATAATTTTAAGATTCTAAATAATTTCAAATTCAAATATATACTCAAACAAAAGTTTGCATTTAATAAATACAGGAACCAAAATAAACCAATTAGATATATTTTATTCAACACTTATTAAATCCGACCACAATACAAAAAAAATGTAAAATCTAACCCAAAGCAAATACTAAGACATTTACGTTTTAGACACGATATGTAGTAGCGGCATAAAATTCTGAACATGAGTTGGAATAACGATTCGACACTTCAATTGACATAAATACGAATACATAACATATCAGAATATAATTTTAGAAATTAAGAGTAATACAAACCAATTAGGCTACTACAAATTTACAATAAAGTAAGCAACATAAATTGTTTGTCACATTACAAAAAAAAAATCTTAAAACACCATAGCTCCACCATCCATTACTTCAACGGGTTTACATAAACGCCTACAAACGACATAAGAAAAAACTAATTATAAAACAGAAAAATTAACACAAACCGTATTGCAAAACAATGCCTAGAAAACTACTTAACAAAATAACAAACTTACACCAAATCATTGTAGAGAACTTTAGGAATGTCAGGATTAGTATACACTTTAGATATGAGACCTTGAGAGCAGATCCTAACGTTTTTGAGACCACTAAAGAAGCGATCAACTTTCCACATTCCAAGAGCACAAATCATATTTTCAGAACCATACCTTTTATAGTTTTTATCAAAACAGATCGCATCTTTACCCCTCACAATACATTTCAATACATTGTTCCTAATAAGAAGATGATTAGAGTAGAAAATCTATCAATATGAAACAATACTATATCAAGTTATTACACAACAACATTTAGATATGTCTTACTCTTGATCACGCATTCAGGAAGTTACTTTATAACCAGAAACCATCTTTGATCCAGACTCATGGTTGCACAACACACCAACATCAAACATTATACCTACCAGATCTTAACCATCCAGATAACAAAAACATAATAAATAACAAATAGTAAACATAATAATACCAGGATTAGAATAAGGAGTAACATAAAAGTACATACCAACCAAAACAGCCGTGTCTACATCATCGTTCAAAATGGAAGAGAAAGGGGTAAATTTATTCATTGGGACATCCCACTGGAGGATAGTATCAGTAACAATGGTCATTCAGTCAAACGTGATCAAATAAGGATGATCAGTGACTCTACCATCATATTTATTTTCAGACACATCGAAGAGCATGACCGAATACCATTTACCCTCCTTAAGCAAATCCTCATAACAACCAAGAAAATCATGATGAATTCTTGCCTCAATAAGGTTGAACTACAAAAAACATGAACTTATAAGTCTAAAAAGATTCATAAAATGAAATAAAAATTACAAAACATTCAGAAAATTAACCAATCAAGAAGCTAATTAGTAAAAAATAGAATTTATAACACAGGTAAAAAGTTTGGGAAGAGAAGCCACAAAACATATAAAAATTACATTTTACCTTTCTATCCGCCAAAAGAAGTCCCAAAGAAGGTTTGGGAGTCCCTAAAAAAACGTTAAAACGACGAAGAACTTTGACGAACACATGCCACCTGGTGATAGACGGCTTAAGAGCAGAGAGGAGATGTCCGGTTGACGACATAGCACGGGATCAACCAGTCAATTTCTAAAGAGAGTAATCGATTACGGTAGTAATCATATTTTGCAGATTATGAAATCTCTTATAAGACAACAAAAACATAGAAATCAAGAACTAATTGAAAAAGAAACCGAAGAGTCTATCCGTAACAGTCGCAAACGTTCATCGATAGTATAATAAAGTTATAATAATTACAGAAACAAAAATTTTACACATAAATAAAATTAAAGGTTTACTCACAATTATTATATTAACCGCAAATTTACTAATAACAGTTTAAAGGTAAAATATTTTTCCTAGGTATAAGCACACATAGATTAGAAGACTATATTTACCAGATATAAAAACATCATAAGATTGCACTAATATCACTATATTTAAAATCTGAATAAACAACATGTTACTTAATCGTATTAAATGTTTAATTGGTATATGAATAAAAATCAGTAGATGCTACTACTAATGTTAAATGTGACTATGATATAATGATATAAAAATTTATTTAAACGATAGAAATTATGAATATACTAACCATTTGATCCATCAAACCATCAAAAATCATTCATAGTATAAAAATAAAATAAAAAGGAAATGTTTTATAACCAATAACATTTAAACGAATGTGTAAAATTAAAAAGAAACACAAAAACAAACTTCATAGAGCACGGCACCGATGGAATCAGTCACGAAACCTACATAATATCACGACGAATACAAAATAAGACCTTTAATTATTTAAAATTTTAGAGAACAACAGCATAAAATTAAAAATTAAACGACATACAATATAAGTTATAACTCACAAAGTTTTTAAATTGGATGTTTCAGGAGTTTTTGGACTAACAATGATAACAGAGCATGCAACTTGCGAACACCTCCAAGCATCTAACATAAGACAACAAAAAGAATATTAAAATTAGTACACATCATTCAATATCTATCACTTATTCTAAATAAACAGATATACCTTCTTAATAACCAACTGTAACAAATAAGAGAGCACACACAACAACACTATCTTGTTTCCTTGAAAGAATGCCGTATATGCGAGCCGCGTGCTTTCCTGTCACCACAAGTCTCAAACATTTGTTCCTGATTATAATTTTAAAGTAAAACTAAAACACCAAACAAACAAAATACAAACAGTTATATATATATATATATATATATATATTAACGATATAAAACATTCAAGAAAATTACCCAAGGTTCTTAAGATCAAAAGTGAGAAATCGAGATTTTTGATCCTCAAAGGCTCTCTTTAGATAAGATTCTTCATCAGTATTGACAACAGCTCCAACCACATCTCCATTAGAAAATACGTAAAATAAAGGGATAAACAAAATAAATTAATAATTACAGCAAAGCGTTATAGAAAGAAATTAAAATCATAAACGAAACTAAAATTTCGATAGAAATCATAAACGAAACTAAAATTTCGATAGAAATCATAAACAAAACTAAAACTTTGATAGAAATACTAACCTACACAATAATTAGTATCAATATTACCGGATAAAATTAAATCGAAATCCACAAAATCAAAGAAGTCTCTTTCAACTATCGGCTGAATAGTATTAAAATAGGGTTTTTCTTGAAACACCATCTCAAACTTATAAAACGTCGGCCGCAAAAAACCATGTCCCGAAGGTCTCAGAATAAAGTTCGATATAACTATCCATCTATATTCCAAAAGCCGAGACTCAAACCGAGAGATCATATCGTTTGATAAGATAGCATGTATTTTATCTCCCTACAACATAAACAATATATGCAACCATCATCAACCAACATATATAAAAGAAAAATAAAACTGATTAAAAATGTATAGTATACCCGACCTGAGCATCCACCAAAATGAGATTTAATGTCTTATAACAATCAAAATTCTGAGTCCACTTCCTTAATATTTTGACCCTAACAGGCCACTCGTGGATAAAAGGATTCAACGCCGCAAGCATACGATGTACCATTATACGATTATTTTTAAAAAAGATCACCAATTTTATACGAAAACCCTAGATGAAGAAAACCAATCTAGAGAAAAGAATATATAGACGATTTAACAACCGTACAGATATACTCAGAATATTTTCTTTAAATATCATAAAATATAAAGTTAGTTTACAAAAGAAAACAAAAAGTAAAGACTATCAAAATAGGCATTATTGCAATAAATATCATATATAGAATTATAGATAAACACACGAATCAAATCAGTCCGTATAACCTTAACGTATGACCAAGAAACCAACAATATCGAAAACAAAAACTATATATTTTTTGACATAAACGTATACCATAGTAAGAAATCAGCTGTATTTTTACATTATAATATGATCACAGCCACATGTACAAATTTTTAAACTAATACACCACTCGTGGATAATTGGATTAAAAGCCGAAACTTACAATGATCCATTAAACAAACTGTTTCCTCAAAGAAAGATTAATCGGAAACCCTAGAGCGATTTAATAACTATAAAGATATATCCAAAATATTATTTTTATATTCTGGAAATATATAGGTAGTTTACATATCGATAAGGCAAAAACCATACAAAAAAAGGTAACAGAACAATACATATCATAATTACAATTACACACCAAACCATAAAGTTTGTATAGACTTAACGTAATGACACATAACCGATAATATCAGAAAATATTCTAAAATGTATAGAAACAAAAGTATAACATTCTAAGACATCAGTTGTATTTGTACTTTCAAATATACTTATAGCCACACCAATATAACACTTAACAAAAAAGAACAATGTAACACAATTGTTTTAATTTATAAATTAATTATATATTAATTTGATATAAAGCGATCATAATAAATAAAACCAACAAATATCATATTCGATAAAATAAAACAACATAAATGATAATTAAAAATCTTTATTTTCCCTATCGATGATAGTTTTCTCATCTGAACGGCTTCTGGAATATAAAGATTAACGTAAATCCTAGTACAAGTAGAAGAAGTAGTTGCTCTCCATGACCCTAGCATTGCAAACACAATAAATCAGAACACAACAAAACTTACAATAACGAATATAAAAGATATACTGCATATGGAATTCACATATGAAAATTGAATGACACAAATTATAATGTTCTCTTCACATCTCTTCAAAGACTGAAGAAAACTACTGGCATAATTTTTCGGTAGTCGACAGGACAGACGAACATTACTAAATTATAAAGAAACAATATATACATACTCATATTACAGAACCATATATATAACATATTTAACATAACATACTCAAGATCTTCAAGCTCCAAACAGATCTCATCCCAATTTGCACCAGTACCTTCATGCTCAACAAAATTTGAAATACTTACAAATTGCCCAATCAAATCTACAAAAAAAAAAAACAACAACACAAAACCATAATACGTATACAATTATTATTAAACTAACCACAAATCTGAATGAGAATACAAATAACTCAAAGATAGAACAAATTACCATAACAAAAAGCGGGATCAACAAAATCACACTTAATATGATCAAACCGTACGAAAGAGAAGTAATCACTGGAACTTATCGAAGGAATCAATTTAATAAACGTTGTTGATTTCCACCTAAGATTAAACCTATGAGTTGTGGGTTTAAAATTTCCTACGACAGGAGACAACACGAAGTCGGTAAGAAGATACCAACAACCCTCTTGTATCTCATCCATATAACGATGTATGAGCCACGCCTCAATGATAGCATGTATTTTTTTTCCCTACAAAACAAAAATAAAAGAAGTTTAAAAAAAATATAATAAACAATAATACAATACAACACAAACGACAACCGTTATCACAACCTTTTCATCTACAAGAATCAAACCTAAAACTCGATCGCCTTCATCAACATACTCGAATTTTCTCAAAATTTTCACCGTAACTATCCACTCATGGATATACGGGTTCAAAGAGAAAACATCGACAAAAGTCTTAGTGTTCCGAGAGTTATCTCTAGCAGCCGCGGCGAGAAGATGAGCCATCGATAAGAAGCAACACATACACAAATTTGATACCAATAATAATGATATAAATAATCGTCAATTAAATCAAAGGCAAGGAACGTTATATATATATATATATATATAAGACTCATAACCTAGATACGAAAATACTGGTTTAATTTTAAAGAAAAAAAGAAAAATCAGTATATTAGTTTTATCTAAACCAGTCAAAACACCCCTAAAAAAGTATATTAAATAAATTACATCATTTGACAAAAAAAAAATAATAATATTATCTAATAAACATATATTTTAATGAACATGAACAAACTACAAGTACTTAATGGTACATAACGTCAACATTGGTAAATTAATGATCAATAGTATATTACCGATAAAAGTTAAAAACAAACAATAGAATTTATTAAACATTACTTTTTAGCTCATATTCAAACAAAATAAATGAATTTATAATTATTATGCGAATAATCACAATATTAAAATAACTTTCAGTTAAAATAAAATCATTAAGTATAAGAAAAAGTCATTTATTAAATAAAATTGTAAAGTATTTATTAAAAATAAAAATAAGTAAATAAAAAACATTAAACATCCAATTTTGTCTTAACAACAGATGTGTCTTCATCACCATTAGAATTATCCTCTAACGACAATTCGGAAAAGCTAGTATCAAGAATGCCTTCTGCATAAACACCAATCATACTTGGAGGAATACACCTATCACCATCATCAGGACATTCAAATCCATTAGCCTTAAGCCGTTCTCTTATATTGGAAAACCCAATGAACCTAATCTTATCCGTTGTCAACAAAAAATCTACAAAAGCGATAAGAGAACATATTAGATCATAAAACAAATAACATAAATAATAATTTATAACTCAAAATATATCTATATAGAACTATGCCACACTAGGATCACGACGTAGACGTTTATGAAGCCGCAAGATATCAGTACACATAATCTCCCACAAAGCATCCCACACCTTCAAAATATTGATTCCAGGTGTTCCAAGGATATACATAACAAACAATTGATGCACCATACGTCCATCAGACCATCCATCAACCTCTAGAAGAAAATCCATACATTCATTTGTCCAATCCAATGCCTTACAATCAGAACAAATATAATCCCAGATTTAATAATATCCACAAAAATATTAGACAATACAACAACGAATACATCTATTACAAATAAAATTACTAATACATTTTTCCTGATGGTCAATTCTCTCCAAGATGCCAATTCCTAATATCAATAAAAATAATTAACAGAAAAAATTAGAGAAACAAACCAAGAATACAACAGCATATCTCATTTTATTAATTACTTATATTCAGAACACAGAGAAGTTAAACCTTTTCTCCTTTGCTAACAAAACGGAATAAATTTTTTACAGCACCGACTGGAGATCCAGATTCTACACCATGTCTCTGTAAACAATATAATACAAATAAACTTAGTTACGAACATATACAATGGTAACACATACTATTTACGTAACAATAAAGCAGCATACAAAACAAAACTAAATTAAAAATCTAATAATAAAATTTCACTAATTAGACAAAGAACTAAAACTATCAAATATACATGGTATATACCTCATAATTTCACACAGGCTATACATTTTAATAATGTACTAAAATAAGACATACAATAGAATACCACAAAACAAAATACTTGTGTATCATCACACAAGGAACGAAGCATAGGATCGGATAAAGAAGACTTTGATACCCAAACCCCTAAACGATGAACAAAAACGAAACCCATGGAAAATACACTAACCTAGATACAGTAATGTATAGAGTCAAATATATATATACACTGAGAATAAGCTCCTTAATAAATAAGTTTTGTAAACCATTGAGAATATTCTCATAATAGGTATATATACAGTACAGTTTTATCAACACAATTTAAACTCATCATAACTGCATAAATGTCAATTATAATGGAATAACTCCTAAACCTTTTAACTCATAAATTTATAGAGAATATTAGGTATACTATTTGCGTAAAACCATACAAAATATACATTAGATTCATAATATTCTGTGTAATTCATTATACATATCGTTTTTTTTTCATACTCAAATCCGTCTAAATTAAATTTAGGAAACGTTTTATAATCCTAACTAAATCTTCTTTAAAAGTTATATTTACATAGAACATCTCATAAACGACTTAATACGTTAACATTTATAAAATGGTATAGATATTTTCGAGTTTTGTAAACCCTAGGGAATATTCTCATAATAGGTATATATACAATACAGTTTTATCAACATAATTTAAGCTCATCATAACCGCCAAAATGTCAATTATAATGGAATAATTCCTAAACCTTTTAACTCATAAATTTATACAGAATATTATTTATACTATTAACGTAAAACCGTTCAAAATTTACGTTAGATTCATAATATTCTGTGTAATCCATTATACATATCAAATTTTTTTTTCATACTCAAAACTGTATTTTTTTTGGTTTCATACTCAAAACTGTGTAAGTTAAATTTAGGAAACGTTTTATAATAACAACTAAATCTTTTTAAAAAGTTATATTTATATAGAACATCTCATAAACGACTTAATACGTTAACATTTATAAAATGGATATCTATCTTCATGGCAATAATAAAACTGAAAAACATAACATATATACATCATACTCAATGTTATAAATAAGAAATATAAAATCAACAAACACTAAATATTCAAATTTATAATGAGGGAAGTGTAAATAATACATTTTAATTTAAAATGAATCATAAACTATATATTATATATCAATTTATAAATACACCAAGTATTTTATTTAAATGACGCATACAAATTTAATACAACGTACAACTTTATATAAAAAATAAAAAAATACACATTACAATAATATAATCCTACGACGACACATGTATCGTATAAATAATCATCGAAAAAGAACTATATATTATTATTTGTAAGATATAATAAGTAATTAATGGGAATATAATTTCAACAACCACTATACAAATTCCCAACAACAATTATATAAGATATAAGGGCATACCAACATCAATAAATTAATACTTAAAACTATAAAGTAAATGGAAACAAAATTAATATAAAATATGTCCGTACAATATAAATATAAATAAACCATAAACCCCAAAATAGTATAACACGAGTAATAATAGTAAAAACACCATCTATTCTTCTGGATTATCCTTTCGATTGGCTATAGGTACATCATAATGTTCCGGAAACCTATAAATAAATAAACGATTTAGAAACATAAATGAGAAAATATCACCATTCACAACACATACCAAAAGGAAAAAAGAAAATTTCACAATAGAACTCATACCAATCTTTATCTTCATTGACAAAGGAAGACCGAGGGTTAAACAATATCTCCAAACAGTTTCCCACATTAGTACAACGCCAAACATTATCCCCACCTAGTTCGACTTTGGCAAATCTAAAAATACAAATGACGATGCTAACAGAATGTTTCCTCCACGAATCATAAAACTCAGATGCACATGAGCCAGTCAATCTACAATGAAGGATAATACTGCTGCAAAGTAAAATAAATATATGTTAATTTTTGATATATTGTTGTTTAACAAAACCATGCAATAAAATGATAGAAGTATAAATAGATAGTCTACTCGATATCCTGTAGAATAAAGAAGATCTCGTATAACTGTTCTGCAGATCCAAGCAAATCAGCGACATGAAGCTCAGAGACATGCCCTACCTTCCCAAGTAAATCTATAAATTCAATTAGATATAAATCAAATTATCACATCAAAAGTAGTCAAGATATACAAAAAAAACCTATTGTAACCACTTACCCTCACTAATATATGGACTAAAAAAACCACTCAAAACATACGAAAATCTAGCAAAATCATAGAACTGGTGATTACAGTTCTCTTCAACCACTACAAAAAAAGGTTAGTTTACATCATTTATTTTTAATATTTGTATCAATTATAAATGATGTAAAAGTCTTTTGCATCACTTAAATAAATGATATATTTTTGTTTGATGCAAATAATTTACATCATTTTGTTGACAACTGGTGTAAATGTATATAATATTTGCATTCATTGTTGTAAGTGATATTAATTTGTATCAATTATCAAAAATGATGTTATCTTTTACACCATTTTATATAAGTGATATTAATAATTGTATCATTTATAATAACTGATTTAAAAATTGTATCATTTATGCAAATTGATTTAAAGTATTATAATCACTTAGATATAACATTTATTATATTTATGTCCGTTTTATAAATGATTATAAAATATTAATTTAAGTTTTAGCATATTTTATTTAAGTTAAAATATTTATTTTGATTTATATGTCAATTTATTATAAGACCTAGGTCTAACAAATCGAATGAGACTTAGTAATTTTAAGACTCTTTCTCTCATCAGTCGATGTGGGACATTTGAAGTTTTGTCTTGCTTTTATTTTTATATCATTTTAAAAATGATGCTACTAAAATTAATAGATATATCAATTATCTAAATGATATAAGTTTATATTTTATATCATTTTTTGGTAAGTGATACAAACTAATAGAAATTAAATCAATTTAACTTAAATGATGTAAGACTAACTAATAATAACATCAGTTAATATAATTGATGCTAAGTTATATATATTTGCTCCATTTGTAAATAATTGATTTAAAATAGTATCACTTTATTAAATGATGTAATTTAAGTGATGTAATCTATCTTTTTTTTTTTTGTAGTGAACAGGGACAATTATGGTTTTTGAATGAAAACCAATCTTAAACCTATGAGGTGTTATTCTAAACACGTCTTTAATGGGACTAATGTCGAATCTGCGAATTTCAATCCACCGGTTTAACACAATTTTAGAACCCAACAAAAATATATGTTCCTCGTTAAGTATAGCATGTATCTTAGTACCCTACAAAAGAGAATGTCATAAAAACAAATGTAAAATATAAAGTATAGTTAAAACATGCAAGATCAAGAAGCAAATAGCACAATCAGAATACCTCAATATCACCAAGAATAAAATTTATTCTATATAACACGCCATCATATTCTACCCATTCACGTATAAGTTTAACACGAATCACCCACTCATGAACACAAGGATTAACAGACAAAACACTGAATAAATTTTTGTTGTAAATACTGATATTGTATAGAAACATGATATCTCAACAGAGGCGAACACAACTTGTCAATCAGAATAGACTATATATAGAAAAGAATATTTAGCACGAACGGCCATAAGATACATATAATATTGAGAAATTCTCTCAAATAGCACTAAATGTAGTTTTTGTTCAACAAATAGCACTCTTTTTTTGGACAAAAATAGCATTTTTATAAAAGACAAAATTTTAAATTTTTTGTTTGGGTTAAGTAATGTACAATTTAGAGTATAGTTTGTTTGGGTGGAAGGTATAATTTAGGGTTTAGGGCTTAGACTTTAGGGTTTTTAAACCCTAAACCCTAAATCCTAAACCCTAAAAATATGACGTTAGGAGATTTTTTTGCTATATAAGGAAAATAATGTTTAGTAAAAATGCAATTTTTGTCCAAAAAAAAAAGAGTACTATTTATGGAACAAAACTTCATTTATAAGAATTGCCCTATAATATTTACTAAAATCCATTAGGTCAAATACAAAGTAAATAAATACATACATATATACGGAAACAACTTGTATTCTAGATTTTTATACCAAACATATAATATTTAAATTATCCCATATAAATCCAGATGAGGTAGATATAGATTTCTATACAACAGTATCATTATATCAATAAAACATATAAAACAGAAAAGGATACAAAATAAATATTAAATATACAATCCTGGAATATAGACAAATGTACATAGATGTACATTTATATTCACTAAACGTCTCGAAATCAAAATATAATAATGAATATTCATATAAGCATAATAAATAAATGAAGCTGACAAAACACAGAACGCACAATATACTTAGTAGATGCTGGTGTATCACTTTAATATAAGACTCACACTACTTAAACGAAGAATCCATATATTTTGTGAATTGATAGATACACAATGGTAAATCAACTCAGTTTGAATACCATAAAAAAAAACCAGAATATTAAAACAATTAAAGTAACTGTAAAAGACGATAATCCAAAGAACAAATAAATATATATTACAACTCAGCAAATTAATGTCATTCACAACATCATCATTCCATTGATCTTTAGACACATCTCGTTAGCTTCTATGCAGTTCGGATTGATACAAATGCGAGTGCATGTGTAAGCAGTAGTTATTATCCAAGAACCTACAATAACACATTTTAATAGGTCATAATAATAAATAGGAATACAAATAAACACATACTATAACTATCAAATAATAAAACAATTACCATCATTAGCCTCAAGCTTAGCAAATCTGAAAATACATATATTACTATCATCAACAGATTGTCTCCATCCACTAAAAAAATCACTGGCATATTCTCCAGACAATCTATATAGAACACGATTGTCCCTATCCATCGTATGAAAAATAGAATAATTAGGCACTTTAAAATCAATAATTATACTGGTAAAACAACACAAACCAAATAAAATAAATAAGGGGTATTGTCTAAAATGGACCTTTTTAGAAATTTATTTCCAAACGGGGCCCCTGGGAACGATTTTTAAGGCAGTAAGGGTCCCCGTTTGGAAATAAATTTTCAAAAGGGTCCATTCTAAATAGTTTTTCCAATAAATAAATTCACACACTCTAGATCTTGCAACTCAAAATAAAGGTTATCCCAATAATCATTGTACCCGCCATCTTCACAAGGATTACCAACACTAAATACTTGGCCAATAAGATCTATAAAAAAACAAAAAAAACGTTTAACAAATCAAAAGTAATACCAAACAAAATATAGGGTAAAATAAATTAATAAAGCATATGAATTTACATACCAACAAAGTACCGGGAATCCAAAATACCATTCTTTATATGACCGAAAGATTCAAAGGTATAATAGTTGCAAAAACTAACAGGATCAATTTTCTTGACGGCAGTTATTGGTTGCCAAACGATCATGAAATGATGAGGCACATGTCTAAACATCCCACAAACACGACTTAGTTTAAAACCAGTAAGACATATCCAGTCATCCAAAATAATACGAGCATAAAACGATCAAAATAGGATTCACCCATTATAGCATGAATTTTATGTCCCTACAACCACATAAGACCTAGTTAAAATAAACATGTAAACCTAACATTCATTATTTACAGTCAGTATATAAAAAAGGGTCAATAAAAAGCACCTCGACATCAACCAAGATACATTCCAAAACTTTTAAACCATCTACACAACGCTCGAATCTTGATAAGATCTTAACCTTAATTTGTCACTCATGAACATACGGATTCAAACATGCAACATTCATAATAGGCAAACTATCGTCCAATACCTTTTTCATGACATCATATAGTAACGAATCCATAAAGACTTATAAGAAAATATAACAAAGTTATAAGATCAAAAAAATAATTCAGAAGTCAGGACAGATGCAAAGACAAAACATAAAAAGTAAAAAACTTCACCTAGCACAAAAAAAATATAAACCGAATTATATATTTTTAAAGCATAATATACATATATATAAATATTTCTATCTACATGTCACTAAATAAGTTATTATTAATATAGTAAAGATAAATAGCAATTAGATAGTCAAACTCCAAATATACTTTTATATATATTTATTCATGTTTAACAGATAAATAATAAACAACATCATTACGATTATAATATTCACATAGGTCAATAAATATCAAAAACACTATAAACAAAACATCAAAACAGTGTAATCTCAAAAATATTCGAATCATCTAAAAATATACATTACTAAAGTAGCTACACCCTTAATCAAATTCAAACCAATATTATAATCACCTAAGTATATACTAAAACAAACAGACAATGCATGGAATATAACAGAGCATTATTAAATTACAAACTTAAATTAATACACTCGTCAGTCATTCCTAATATCTTTTCTTCCATCAACAGAGACACATATAGATTAGAGAATATAAACTCTGTCCAACAAAAAAATACATAAAAAGTCTCTGACAGAGAACAAAAACCGAACATAATCTTTACAACCGCAATACGAAAGAAACTTAGCGTCTAATAAGAAAAACATTGAACACATCAGATATAGTCGGAAAAACCGGAGTCATGAAAGATATGGCTAGCATATCACAATCTTCATTTAAAACCACGTAAAGACATAAAGCTAATATTATCGATTTCCAATTACAACACTCTACTATTTCAGAAAAGTAGAAAACAAAGATTAAATTAAAACACAAGGAAATTAATATGAAAATATATCATGATTTAAATAGAAAACAAACATATATCAAACGTGTATAAGTTTATACATCAGGAATAGATAACACATAGACGAAAGGATTATATTATCAGGGAAAGTTTAAGAAAAAGAGACGGATTCATCCTCACTGCACTCACATGGTCCAGCCTGTGTGAATTATATGACATGATAAAATAGAATTAGAAACAATAAAACTATAAGACTAATAGAAACAACTCATAAAGAAATGTTTGTAAACTTACACTTTCTTAAAATGTTGAATTTCATCGAGGATCAAATAGTAGATCAGAGACCTTATCACCGGAAACGACGACTGTTGATCCTGTATAAAAACAAATTCAAACATTTAATTGTTTTGGAAATACATATAGTGTTAACTAAACTAATAAATCATGTTCTAAATTATTTGTTTACCTTCATTTTTTTGAACTCTCTACAAACTTAAAACAACTATAAGCCAGTTTTCCGTCAGATCATTCCATGCAGCATTCAACTTATCAGCATACTCGTTCAAAGCAATACAGTCGAGATACCAGCCTCTAAAAACCAAACTAAATTGTTATCTAAACAATTAATATATCGAAGCTAATTTTTGTTTGACTACAAACTTTGATAATAATTATAACACTTACTTGATATCCCATAATCTAAACTTTAACATTCTCACTTCTACCACGAAACTCTTTAAACGGATGATCAAGGCATATTTCAACAGGTTTAAGTTCATCAAGATATCCAAAACAATTTGTATCAAAATAGAACAGAAAATTAAACAAACTTTTAAGATGTTTTTAAAAAATTAAAATGTGAAATTATTGACTAAAAATTACCTATTGGATATTTCAAATCATAAGACTTCTGTTTAACAATATCTTTGAATTCCCGAAAGTAATAGAACTGTCATTGTCAAATCTAAAACTTGGACGTACTTTTGTATCAGAATTCAAGATCAAACGGTGATTATGAGTCGTATTCCTTAATTTCCTAATCTCCTTCTCAATAACGAAACTTTGGAGATATTTCCAAGACTCTTGCTCGAATAAATGGTCTAGTTGAGATATGAAATTATCAGGAATGGTAGCTTGAACTTTCTCACCCTTGGAAAAGAAAATAAAGAACCATAACCAGATATTAGAATAAGACAATAAAGATAAAACATATATATTATGGAAAAAACAAAATTAGAATGAAACTTACTTGTTGATCGCAAAAGATAATCTTTACTGTGTTACGATTCTGAATCTTCATCCTCCATTTTCGTAACACCTTAACAAACAGAGGCTCATCCTCTTCCCAATAATCAAACCCTATATCACTTACAAAATTATGCATGTATGTAAATTGTTCTTGAGAAACTCTGTTTTAATGAATTTTGATTTAGAGAGATATCGAACTGTTTTATCTTCACAATTTAAGTTTTTTTTTTCGGTCAAGATGAGCTTTTATTCACATTCATTGAAAATATAAAACTTGTAAAAAAAATATATCAAAAAATGCATCGGTTATCTTGATTCAGATAAAGGTGAAGTCATATCAACCTTTTTTTATAGGGGTCTAAATTTGGTCGATATCTCCAAGAAATCTGTTTAAACATCTTGATTTCCATTTGTTTAACAAAGATATTATTTAAATTGTGACTCCTTTAATATATAGGTTTTATATTGTAAGATATCGTATTATCAACTAACTGTATACTAAAACAATAAGACAATATATACAATACAACAAAAGATTAATAAGTTATTAATAAGAGAAATTATAATATAATTAGTCTTAGCAAGCAACTCTGATTACATTTTCAGACAAGAATATAGTTTAGAAACCCACCAAATTGCCAAACATAAAAAAACAACAATGTAACGAACAAACAATAAAACAACACAACAACACAACATAGATTTTACAACACTAACAACAAAGAAACATAAACACTATTAACTAAAAACAAAACCCATCAGAAAATATACTCTAATGAGTGGATCCCATTTCCTCAACACTATCACCTTCATATTCCAATCTGTAAACAAATCACGAAAACCCTATTAGAACTATTTAGCAAGTTTACGAAAACCTAGTATAACACGAATAGAAATTAAACCAGAAAATAAGAACTAACAATGATGCCCGAATCAAATTTACTTACACTTTCTTAAGATCATAAATCTCATCAATCGGAGGATCGAAGAGTATCTCACCAAGCTGCTTACCAGAAATGATGCTGATAGCTCCTGTCATTTGTAAAATCAACGATGAATATTATGAAAACACAAACATAATAACAAACAAATCTGAACTCTTATAATATCACAATGAAACAAAGAAAATATATGTCATACCATCCTTACGGAAAAGGCTCCACCTACTTAAAACAGCAATAAACTTATTCGGCCCTTGATAATTCCATTTAGCAGCCAACTTATCAGCATCTTCGTTCAACGCAACACAATCGAGCTGATAACCCCTAAAATTTTAAGATAGCTATTAGCCAAACAAATACCCCGATGCAAAGAATACAAAATCAGACTGAAATAAAAACATACTTGATATCAATTAACTTGAATTTCACCATTCTCACTCTCTTACCAACAAACTCTTTGTAAGGATGGTCAATGCAAATCACAAGAGGCTGAACACTTATAACAATACCATATAGATCTACCACCCAAAACAACTAATTATTCAGTAGCATAATAATAAAAAAAACTAAAAAAGCATTAAACCATATTGACAATTTACCTATAGTAAACTTCATAGGAGGATACATCCCTTGGTAAATCGTTTCGAAAGGGGCAAAACAGTAAAACTCGATATTGTCAACCCTAAAGCTCGGACGCACCTCAGTCGCAGGAACGAAAACCATACAGTGTTTATGACAAGAATTACTAAATCTCGCTCTCTCCTTAGTCAGAAGAAAACCATCAACATACAACCAAGACCCTTGAATAATAAGGTGGTCGAATTGAGGATAAAGTCTACAGGAATTGTTGCTTGAATATATTCAGCCTAAATCAAAAAAATTACAAAATTCAATATTGAAACTTGACAAGTATAAAATTTCATAATGCAACGAAACTCACATAATCATCCGAAAATAAGATCTCGGCACTCGAATTAGGAGAAGCGTTCTTCCTCCACTTCCTCATAACTTTAGCCAATACAGGTTTATTTTCACAATAAGGATACCCCAAATCACGGATAGAAATGCTATTCATAATGCTATCTAATTCTCTAAATTACAAAATATTATTTCCCAATTTGAAGAACAAAGAGATAAAGAGAGAAAGAGAGATAGAGGTAACACAAAACCACTTGTTTAGCAAAAAACACACCCAAAACCATAAAGTTTATATATGTAACTGTGCAAAGCCAGCCAAATATATAGAAAGAAGTTATAAGACTGGTCATTTCAACGATTTTTTTGGAAATACAAATTGTCAAAATATGCAATCATGAAACATATACGATTAAATATCTTCATCCACTCAATAAAATTCACCAAGATGTTTAAAAGGTTTGGTAAAAACGAATACAAACTACCGTATTTTAAACCATACTATTATAACAATCATACGGTTACAAAACAAAACATTATAAAATATCATATAATAGATCAATTTGATCAGGATACATTTATAACCATTAAGACAATTACAACCTAAACTAATACATATAACCATAAGACAGATATATCGTTTAGATAAATACTTAGTCACACAAACACCTAAAACAACAGATTTATAAACATCAAAACTTCGCTGATATCATTAACTCATCAGAAAACAAAAAGGCAAAAATTAACTTAAAACTCATGAAAATTAGACATTCACAAATAAATAATAATATGTTAGAGTCCAAACGGAAAGAAATATACAAAAATATATCCAAAATAATAGTATATAATAGTATACATTAGAGTAATAATGATATTGATAGTAGATATAACCTAACTCAAGATCATCACATACAGAAGATAAATACAAAAGTTAGACAAACTAATAGATAGATAATATAACAATTTAAAATGTATATACAATAACTACCAAGTAATATACATAGCACATAATATAAAAGAAATAACAAAAACGTTAGATAAACATATTATTAAATTTTTATTTATACAACAGAGCAAAAATAACTATTATGTTAAACAAACATATCACGTAAAATTACAAACTAAACATTAAAGAGAATGAAACTTCAGTATATTATAAAATCATTAGAATTCACCGAATCCCACAATATTATATGAGAACATATATTATAGAAAAAGTAACCTAAATCAAAACCATCACCTATTTATACAATAGAACAAAAATAACTATTATGTTAAACAAACATATAAACCTTGTTGTTGTGTACTATGTGTCCAAATGGGTGGAAGCAGTTGCAAGTCCTATGAATGATGCCAAAGTTATTCTAAAAATGTTCAAATTTGTGATATTCCCGCGATTTGGAGTACCAAGGGTAATAATAAGTGATAATGGAACTCACTTCATCAACAGACTTTTTGCTAATCTCCTGAGGAAGAATGATGTTTTGCACAAGGTGGCAACACCATACCACCCGCAGACCAGTGGACAGGTGGAGGTTTCAAACAGAGAAATCAAAAGTATCTTGGAGAAGACGGTTAATGTCACAAGGAAGGACGGGTCCTTTAAACTCGATGATGCATTGTGGGCTTACCGAACTGCTTATAAAACCCTGATTGGGACTACCCCTTTCAACCTAGTCTATGGAAAAGCTTGTCACCTGCCAGTGGAGCTAGAGTATAAAGCATTACCAAAGCAGCATGAGAAAAACGCCTGACCCAAGTAAATGAACTGGATGAGCTAAGACTAAAAGCTTATGATAACGCGCAAATGTACAAAGAGCGCGCAAAAGCCTGGCATGATAGGAAGATAAAACTGAGAGAATTCCACAGCGGTGATAGAGTACTTTTGTACAACTCATGTTTGAGGCTTTTTCCAGGCAAACTGGAATCACGTTGGGGAGGACCTTATTTGATTAAGGAAGTTAAACCTTATGGAGCTGTCGTGCTTTGGGATGGAAAGACCGGATAATTTACAGTAAATGGCCAGCGACTTAAGCCGTATTTAGCTGACCATGAGGAGAAGGAGATCTCCATTCCCCTGACAGAACCCAATTGAAATAAAACTAAGTCAAGCTAGTGACTTTGCAAAAACAAGCGCTGGTTGGGAGGCAACCCAACATGTTCTTTTAATTTCTTTTTCCTTTTGAATTAATAAAACTATTTTATTTTATTTCTCTTCAGTTATTTTATTTATTTATTTTCCAAAATAAGATATGATATTTTTTTGTTGAGCTGACTGAAAACATGTGCAAAACACAGAAGATGCGAATTTCAAGAAGTTTCAGTACGTTGGGATCGATTGATCCTACTCAGATCGATCGATCCTCGAGACGAGAAAAGCTGAAAACTGGTTCATGTACAGACCAATGCTCCCTTTTGGTCATAAAACTCTTTCCACGGTTTATGGTTTGCTTTCTTGTTCACAATTCATTACCTCCAGTGTTGTTTCGCAGCACCCTTTTTTTCGATTTTATATCACAGCCGAACGCAGTGATTTAAGTCTGGGGGAAGGGGTGTCTGCTTTCTTATGTTACTAACACTGTGTTTTCTTTTGTTTACTTGTCCCAAAAAAAATTCAATTTTTTTTCAAAATAAAACTTTTTCATTTTTCTTGAGTCATTTTATTGAGTTAAAAGATGAGAATTTTACAATTTTCTTGTTTTCCTTTTTATGTTGACATTTATTGGACTTAGTTCAAGAAGATTGGAAGCACCATCAGTGGATCAACTTTACCCAAAGCGACCTATCCTTTGGAAATTTGAATGATCCAGTGTTGGCTCTATCTACTTGGACCTTTAACTTGGACTAATCTTCTACCTTAGGGGCTCGATATCGCAAAAGGATCACATACATAAGGAGTTCACCCCATTCTTATTGGAGCTCCAGATGGCCAAGATCATTTTTAGTTTGGTTCCACACCCTTACATCCTTTTTCATTCAGACCCCAGTCCTCTTTCGCAACATTAGGAGCCTGTGCAACCAAGTGCAAAAACTACGGAGTATGGGAGCCGGTACAACCAAATGTTCTAAAGATTTCCGAGTAAGCTTTCTAGTATCAGTACTTCATCTATATTAGTTGGAGTTGACAATTGGTGTAGTTTTTAGTAGGATTGATGTACATGGTTAGAACTGGCTCCAACTTCCCCTTCTAAGAAAAAATGCTCTGGGATCGACCAATCCTATCTTGATCAATCGATCCCGTCTCATCCCGAGACTCTCTTTCAAAAAAAATGAAAAGAAAGAGAAGGGAAAAAAGTCTGAAAGAACCAGAATAAAACCTTTTATTTATTTAGTTAGTTATTTATTTCTGTTATCTATTTTATTTTAGCACCAATAGTAACTCTATTAGGATCATTATATAGAAGCTTGTTTAGGATCCAAGGTTCAGGAGGTTGTGCACCATCTTTGGTTCCCGTCTCACTATGATTTTGCGCATTGCCTTGCACCGGAGTTCATCTATCATGCCTAACCATCACCCTTAAAATGGCCCCCTGTTACTAACCCTTAGCGATTTTGACTCCCTTTGTGAGACTGCACGCAACACTTAATGAATGTTAAATGGCCAACAATGGAGATTTCAGAAGTTCCTTTGGATCTCGGATGCTAGAGTACGGTAATGTTTGCTATTCTTATGATAAAGTACATGTTGTACTGCTAAAGTTCGATTAACTTTTCACAAGGTTTCTTTTTGGTTTACATGATCAACATGATGGATTTCTATAGCTAAGCGTAAGTTCCTGTTTTTCAAACTTCCACTTCTGTACTTTGTTTCATTGTCTTGTTTCTTACTTGAGGACAAGCAAGGATTCAAGTCTAGGGGTGTGATGAGTGTCTATTTTGACTCGTTTTTACTATTGTTTTAATTGTCTTATTGAGTCTAGAAGTTATATTTTGTGTTCTTTTGGCCGGTTTTAGTGTATTTTCAGGTTTTCACTTCTTTGGAGCTAAAATGAAGCAATTTTGAATGTTTTTACACATCATTGGATTTTGGAGACATCCTGGATCGATCGATCCTGAAGAGATCGATCCTGAAAAGGATCGACCAAGCATGACGAGGATCGACCGTTCCCGAAGCAGATCGGCCAGTCAAAGGAATCTATGAGGTGGCACGGATCAGAGGAAGAAGATCGATCGACCCAAATTTTTAATTTTTAATATGTTCGTCATATATATAGAACACATATTCTATATGGGACGTAAATGAGACTAAGTTTTTTTATTCCCGAACTCTTGTCCCTTCTCATTCCTATAAAATCTCGTCCCGATTTCCCGTTTGTCCACCCTTACTAAATACAATTAACTTCAATAGTATAAAAATTCTAAATAATCTAATAGATGTATACATATAAGATAAATGCAATCTGCTAGATAATCTTTGACCCAAAATCACTTAGGAAAATAGGTTTGTGTCAGAAAAAGTTAGTAAATAACAGTTTTTAGGGAGCGAAAAATCAAAAACACCATGGGTAATTGGCGAGGAGAAATAGGTAAATTGGGTAATTTGAAAAATTAGCATGTACTATATTAAAATAACATGTTATTTAGAAAAAAAACTTTGAAGTTTATGAAAATTTATCGTACTTTCTGTAAATTACATGTTTTAAAAATTAATAGTATGATATATTGAGAAATTATGTTTGCATGCCGACAAATAACCGATCTAACATATATCTGAAATAGAAATAACAACGGTTTTTTGAAAAATAACAGTAACTGTAGCTAAATGACATAAAGTTTGAGAAACTTTATTGTACTTTTTGCAAATAATATGTTTTAAAAATTAATAACATAATATATTAAAAAGTTATATTTACTTACCGACAAATAAAAATCCAACATATATCTGAGAAACAAAAAAGATAGAAATAACAATAATTTTTGATAAAATGACATAAAATATAACTAAATGAACTATTAATTCAAATGTCATTTCAATGGGCTCTATAACACAATATTATTGCTCATAATCATTTACCCAAAGAGAATCCAGATTTAGGTTTTACTTTTTGCTATTACCCTATTAGATAACATTAAAAGATTTGGATATAAATAGTCAAATAGATACAACAAGATGATACTAGAAACTAGCAAGTATAAGTAAGTTACAAAACATACGATACGTTACGATTCTTTGCGAGAAGAAGAAGAAGACAAAGGCGGAAGTTAGGTGAGTTTTGTTTAGTGGGATTTGGTTCCTGTACGTGACCACACTGGAACTTAACCCGGACGTATTGCGGTAACTAAACCGGATTTGAGAATCGGCTTTTGATCCGGTTACCTATCAAAATTCGATTTTCTTCCTTCTTGTTGGTGATGTCTCCTTTGTAAAAAAAAAGGCACAAAACTGGGGAACATTGTCGGCGTCGTTCGAAGCTTGTGGAGCCCTAACTTTTTTCCAATTGAGTTATCAATTCTCTGATGATTTATATGCAGTATCCGATCCCTGGGTAAATTCTTCATTTTATTGGAATTTTGTTGATTTTGGAACTCGAATTAAGGAAATTTTATTTTACTAATTGAATTATCATTTCGTATATGTTTAGATCGGTTGCTGTATGAAGAATACTGTATGCTGTGAATTTTACGGCTTTGTTACTAAATTCTTCAGAGCTTGTAGCTGTGTGATTTTAACTGAGTCGTCGTTTTGAGAGGCTTTTAAGAGATGGATTTGGTTACTAGTTGCAAGGTATTGGCATGTATATATTTTGCTTATGGATAATTTTAATTTGAAAATTTGATTTGCTGTCGTTGTAGGAAAAAACATAATTCATGGCTTTTGGTGTGATTTTTGTTTTTAATTCAAAGTTTTATGTAACATATTTTTCAGGAGAAACTTGCATATTTTAGAATAAAAGAGCTCAAGGATGTGCTTACTCAGCTGGGGCTTTCTAAACAGGGAAAAAAGCAGGTTAAAACATTGCTGCTAATCTTGCATTTACTGTAGTTGTAATTGCAACTCTTTTTGGTATCACCTCAGAGACTAGGATAGTGTTTGAATGGTAAAATTTGGACTTTTATCCTTTTTAGGGAGAGCGAATTGTCTGTTTAGGGAGAGTAAATTATAACGGTCATTTTATCGCATATCCGAACCTGGTGAATAGGGTTATCTGTTTCATCTACCCAGAAATTTCATAAAGTTCATTGGCTACCGCTATTTGAGGTTCCGATTTGGATTGTCATTAAATTGAGCTATGTTTTCTTTGCTTGTGCAGGACCTGGTCGAGCGGATCTTGGCCATTCTTTCTGATGAGAAAGGTATGTTGCTGCGCCTCATGTTTATTTGTTTATGCCTAAACTGCAATCAAAAAAAAGTTTTGAGTGTTCTGATAAGCGTTTTTCTCCATTACCTACTGACAGCGGCCAGGTTGTGGTCTAAAAAGGATGCCGTGGCAAGAGAAAAAGTTGCAAAACTAGTGGAGGATGCATATAGGTGAATACTTGTTTTCGCCATGGATTTCTTATGACGCTGTGGCCATGTTTTCTCCTTTTTGCACAGTGATAGAATTTTTCTTTATACCACAATCATTTTGTGTGTTTCCACAGGAAAATGCAGTCATCTGGGGCAAGTGAGTTAGCGTCAAAAGGACAAGTTAGTTCAGATATTAGTAATGTAATAGTTAAGGGAGAACTTGAAGATTCCTTTCAACCAGATATTAAAGTTCGGTGTATTTGTGGAAGCTCACTAGCGACAGAGTCAATGATACAGGTAAGTCTGTGACAACATATTCGTCTCAACTTCTGTTGTTAGCAGTATCTTTTGGTGTATTATGGCTTACTAAAATTTTGGTGATATACCTTGTGGTTGCAAAAATGATTTGTGTAAATTTAGTGCGAGGATCCGAGATGCCATGTCTGGGAGCATGTTGGCTGTGTCATTGTCCCGGAGATGTCTATTGAAGGAAATCCACCGGTTCCTGAATCATTTTACTGTGAAATATGCCGTCTTACCCGAGCTGACCCGTAAGATGCTCATGAATTTCCCTTTTCTCCTGGTTGTGAGATTAATGATGAATATTTTATTTGTTCATCCTTGATGGCTTGATGCAGACAATTCTGTTCTCTTAAACATGCCACTTTTTTTTTGCTTCAGTGTTTGATCTGTGTTCATATGTCCAGTATTGTCTTCAGTGCTAACTTTGTTGCGAAAATTAAATGTTATCTTTAGGTTAATCATATAATGATTATTTTATGTGCAACTGTCTTACATAATCTTTTCTTTGCAGATTTTGGGTCACAATGGCACATCCATTGTATCCGGCGAGGTTGACTATAACGACGATCCCAACTGATGGGTAAGTATATCAAAGTCTTTGTAGTAATTGTTGTATTTAGATTTATGTACTTCTTAGGTTGGAAAGCTGAAGCACTTCCAGCGGAAATTCATTTACAATACTTTTCATCCTGCAGTTAAATTAGTTTTGATGCATGCACTCACTAAATTATCTTTCTGCTTTGTGTTTTTTTTTTTTTTTCCTGGGGAGGGGAAAAGTTTTAAGAGTTAAGTCTTACAGGTCTGCATACTTTTTGTGAATGTGGGGTTGATTTCAATTGAGGGATGAGGTGAACCGTAGTCTCTTAGCTTTTTGAGCTGGGATTTATGTTTCATTTTAGTATTTAGAGAAAATGAATCATGGTTGTTTCCTGTTTCCTACCCAGAGTAACAACACCTACTTAAACTTTATAATAACTGATGTGTATGTTCTTCTTGTACTCCGGCACAATTTTCAGTTCAAACCCAATGCAGAGTGTAGACAGAACATTTCAAATAACAAGGGCAGACAAAGAATTATTGGTGAAACATGAGTACGATGTTCAGGTTGTTGGTTTTATAAGTTGGTTAGTGATATCTACACTAAATACGTGTATGTGTTTTCTAATTGGCAGTTCAATTTCTTTTGTTTTCAGGCTTGGTGTATGCTCTTGAATGACAAAGTTCTGTTTAGGATGCAGTGGCCTCAATATGCTGATCTGCAGGTCAATGGTATGTGAGTCAATTCATAGTGAAGGTCTGATTTGCAAACAAAGTTAGTGTTATTAGCATGTCCTTAGAAAATATGAAGAGCATGGGTTTCAAGCACGTATCATAAAATCTCATGTATGTTTAGACATCAAATCTAAGTTGTTACCTGTTATGAACCAAAAGGTTTTAGGCTAAGCTTCACTTTTTAACCCAAGTCTCTCTTAGAGAATTAGGTTAATTGTTGGGAGTTTATTACTATTCATGTTTAGGGATTCTTTTATAGAAACCCTTACAACCAACTTAACCCTAATTAAATAAGTGAAATTATCAAAACCTTAATCTAACAAAAAAGGAAACATAACTCTTCATCCTTACGATGAAGGAAAACACCAAAACTAATAAAGAAAAACACCAAGACTAATTAATGAAAACATCCTAACCAAACCCTAACTAACCTAACCATAGTCTTGTATCATTACCATTTTGTAGGTGTACCTGTTCGTGCTATTAACAGACCTGCGTCACAACTTCTGGGGGCTAATGGCCGCGATGATGGACCTATCGTATGTTTTCATCTCTTTTCAGTAACAATTATTTGTTCTCATAAAAATAATACGCTCTCTCTAAAATTAACATCTAGCTGTTAGTAATCTAGTATGCTCCCATCACAATTTTTTTGGCAGATCACACCTTGTATTAGGGATGGAATTAACAAGATATCTTTGAGTGGATGTGACTCCCGCAGTTTTTGTTTGGGAGTAAGACTTGTGAAGCGAAGGAGTCTGCAACAGGTACTTGTATTTACTTATTAGATGTTGCATGGGGAACGTTAAAATCTTCAGTCATTGCGTGGGGTAAATAAGATGAATTTAATTTTAAAAATGGCATTGTTGTGCGAGTAGAAGACAGGGTATTTGCATGCGTAGGAAGTTAATCTGTGGTTGCACTGAAAGTTATACGTTGTTTTTCCCCCATCGCATTTTGACTACAATTTGTTGGCTACATAGTGTTGAGACTTGATATTTGTTCTCTTAGATCCTGTCTTTTTAAATCCATGGTGCAATGGCATAATTGATTAGACCACTGTTCTTTTCTTAAGTGTAGTTTTTCGTGTTGTAAAATTGGTTCTCTTATTCTATTTTCACTATATTCATCACTTTTTCTAGAGTGCTTCTATGAGTTTTCTTTAAATTCACCTGTCTTCTTCATCTAGGTTTTAAAAATGATTCCGGGTGAGGATAAAGGTGAACCTTTTGAAGATGCTCTTGCTCGTGTACGCCGATGTGTTGGAGGTGCAACTGGAAATGATAATGCCGACAGTGATAGTGATATTGAGGTTGTCGCAGATTTCTTTGGTGTCAATCTTCGGTGTCCTGTAAGTCTCTTTAGTACAGTATAGCTTGCTTTTAATAGGTTGTTGCAATCACATAGTTTCTAGACTGATTAGTGTTACCTTTCTGTTGGTGTCACTAGATGAGCGGCTCTAGGATGAAAGTTGCTGGGAGATTTAAACTTTGTGTGCACATGGGATGTTTTGACCTTGAGGTGTTTGTGGAGCTGAATCAACGTTCCAGAAAGGCAGGTATCATATCGTAGTCTAGATAACTGGGTTGTTCCTATTGTTTACTGAGTTTTTTTCTTTAACTACAGTGGCAATGTCCTATTTGCCTGAAGAACTACTCTCTGGAGCATATAATTGTAGATCCTTATTTTAACCAAATCACTTCAAAGGTAAACTTTTGTAGATGTTGGAATTCTTGATGATTTCTATTTTTTATTACATTTATAAAGATTGTCTTCCTGCATGGCAGATGAGACAATGTGATGAAGAGTTGACTGAGATTGAACTGAAGCCTGATGGCTCTTGGCGTGTGAAGTTTAAAAGTGAAAGTGAGCGCAGGGAACTGGGGGAACTCTCGCAATGGCACACACCTGATGGTAGTCTCTTCCCTACTATTGATGAGATTAAACCCAAGATGGAAATGCTAATACCGGTTAAACAAGAAGGTTGCTCAGATGGTCCAGCCCCTCTAAAACTTGGAATAAGGAAGAATCGCAATGGCCTTTGGGAAGTTAAACCTAATATTAATGGTTTGTCTTCCAGTAATAGGCAAGATAAGCTTGGGTATCAGGAGCAAAATGTTATACCAATGAGCAGTAGTGCCACTGGAAGTGGTAGGGATGGCGATGACCCTAGTGTAAACCAGGATGCTGTTGGAACCTTTGATTTTGGAAACAATGGGATGGAACTCGATTCTTTATCCATGAATGTTGATCCAAGCTATAACTTTAGTGATAGGAATCATCAACCAGTAGCAGGGAGCAATACTGAAGTCATCGTTCTCACTGATTCTGAAGAAGAAGATGATGTTGTGGTCACTGGAGGATCAGCCTACAATGAGAATCAAACTGATGGCGGGGTAACTTTTCCATTGCACCCACCTGGTATAAACTCGTATAGTGAAGACCCTCACAGCGTGGCTGGGGCGAGTTCGGGTTTGGGTCTTTTCAACAACATCATTGAAGATGATTATGATATGCGCCTTTGGCAGTTTTCTTCGGAAACCCAAGGAGGGCCTGGGTTCAAACTGTTTGCATCTGATGCTGATGTATCAGAGGGTCTAGTTGGTTTGCAGCCGAGTCCACTGAACTGTGCCCCTGCGATAAATAGTGGCTACACAATAGCTCCAGAGACATCTGTTCCTATGTTTCCAGAATCAGTTGGACGAGGCGAAGTAGATGCAAATGATGGATTAGTGGACAATCCTCTGGCATATAGTAGAGACGATCCTTCACTTCAAATCTTTCTTCCTACTAGACCAGATACTTCAGCTCAGTCTGATTTAAGAAATCAGTCTGAGATGTCAAACGGAATCCCCAGTGATGATTGGATCTCTCTTAGGCTTGGTGATCACGGAGAGACTACAGGTGTAGTAAACAAGTATAATGAAAACAACCCAGTGTCAACGAGGGAGGGTGCTTTGGATACTTCGTCAGAGACTGGTTCGTTCCCTTGACTGAAACTGGTTTTTTCTAATTTGCACTGTTGCATTTAGATATCCTTGACTTGTCTGGGTTGTTGGGTCTTTCACTGGGAATGTCCGTCTTAACTAGTATTTGTTACTGACTATAAATTACTTATTTACAGCGTCGTTGGTTCTGGGAATGAATGACAGTAGTAGTAGACAAGAGAAGGCGAGTAGAAAAAGATCAGATAGTCTGGTTTCATTTCCTCGACATAAGCGTTCAGTAAGACCCCGGCTGGTTCTCTCCATTGACTCAGATTCAGAATGAAATGTAATCTCTTTATTTGTTTGGATCATATATGTATAGCCTCTCTTCGACTTGTATGTTTGTTTTTTACGGCGATGATTTGGTGTTCCTTTGATTGTCTTACATACACATATGCAAACAGAACAACCAAGTGGATCATCATCATCAGAGCCAGAGATTGCGAAGATTTGCTTGAATTCTCTGTGCTTGGCAACTTAAGGCTCTCATGCAAAGGTAAAAAGCCAATCTGAGTGAGTGTTACCATCTCTAAAACCTAAAATCATCTCTGTGAATCTCAAGTTTCTCTGTTTGTTGCAGGATGTTTGTAAAGAAAGAAGCAGACAGGTTTATTTAAGTTGATGAAAAAGAAGGCTTTTGATCGGTAATTGTATCTTGGATAGGGTTTTTGTTTATGGTGATGATTAACTCCAAAACTGTAGTATGGTGGTGATATGGGCAAACAGAGGAAACCAAGCATTTGTAAATGTGGGCTTCAGTCTTTTGTTTTGTTTAATAGAAAAAAAATATCATCTCTTCTTCTTCCTCTTGACTCTAGAGAAACTTCTTGTTTTAGAAACAGCAGCATCATATAGAAATATATATATGAAATAGATTTAGCAGAGGCTTGGTATGATATGTCGCCATATTACCATTTGATGTTATATTCCAACTTGAACAACTTTACTTTGAATGACAAAGGTCTAAGAGAGCAGTGTTAGTCTTTATATTATAAAATAAAAATGAAGACGAGAAAAATGGTATGGAAGAGTAGCCGTGGGTAAAACACTCGGTAATAATTTGGAAAAACCGAATATTCGTAATTTTACGAAATATAGTAAATATTAAAAATTATTATTTGTTAAAAATGAAGTAAATATCAAATATTAAAATTTTAAATTTGAATATTCACTTCGACATATATATATATATATATATAGATAATTATATAAATATAATATATATTAATTATATTTTTATAGAAATTATAAAATTTTGTTTATCAAATTAATTATATAAATATTAAAATTTAATAAATTAAGTAAAAAAAATATGTAATTTAAAATAAAATATTAATATTTTGTGATAAATTTTAATTTTTCTTTTTTTTGTTTTATTTTTGTAAATTTTAAATAATTATTACAAAGTAAATCTAATATTCAGAAATATTCGAATATTTAAATATTCAATTAGGTTCAAAGTGACCACAAATAGTAAAATTAATTATTCTTCTGTCCAGGCCTAATCATAATCATCAGGGAGAGTACAAAAATATCAAAACTGTTTACGGAACCTTATGGACCATGACTCATTGCTCATATCTCCATTTCCATCGTTATCATCATCCTCAGCAGCTTCTTCTTCATTTTCTATTTCGTTTACTATTATTTAATCTCAATCAGAAACACTCTTATAAAATCCCGTTTGGATATTTTCTTGTTACTACCGGAAGGCGGAAATAATAAAGATGCAGAGGTTTATTGCCGCGAGATCGATCCTCGGTAACGCCGTCAAGACACGGCGGAGGCTTTTCTCTTCTTCCTCTTCGTCCCTCCTCTTCGACGACACTCAGTTACAGGTTATCACTTCTCCGTTGTGAGCTGATCGAAATTCCTTTGAGATCGCATTTAAATGGAATTGAATGTTTTTATGTATTTTCTGGGTATTTATTATTCAATGGTGTTTTCTAGTATAGCTTTTGACAACATGCAAATTGAAATGATCTAAGAGATTTGTGTTAGTGAATTTGATTTGTAAAGTTTAAGCTGTTTGGGATAAGTTAGTGAGGGGCTTTTTTTTGTCACTGACATTGTCTCTGTGGCTGCATTGCAAATGCATGTCTCAGTTTAAAGAAAGTGTATCCAAGTTTGCGCGAGATATTATTGCTCCTCATGCTGAAAGAATTGATCGAACTAATTCATTCCCAAAGGTCTTTCTCACTTCTACTCTTTTAACTCCATCCTCTTACGTTTCTGTTTGCCTATATCTCATCAAAATCTAAACTTTCACACTTTTTTAAAACTAGGATGTTAACTTATGGAAGCTAATGGGTGACTTCAATCTCCATGGGATCACTGCACCAGGTAGATTTCTGTGTTCTAGCACAGATCCTATGCTTCTGCTATTACCTCAGTCATGTTTTGTTTTATGTCTAGAAGTTGGAACCTAAACGTAGAATCCTCTACCTGCAGAGGAATATGGAGGTCTAGGTCTTGGTTACTTGTATCATTGTATTGCAATGGAAGAAATCAGTCGGGCTTCAGGGTCAGTTGCTTTGTCTTACGGTGCCCATTCCAACCTTTGCATCAATCAATTGGTAAATATAGAGCTCACAAAATAAGTTGCAATATCTGAGGTTTTTTTTTAAGTCAAGATAGAATATTTATTACTTCTTTTACAGGTGAGGAATGGCACTACAGCTCAAAAGGTGAAATATTTGCCGAAGGTACGGTTTCATCTGAGCTTTTGTATTGTGTCTGAGCTTGCAGGTATTGTAATTGCTATGCTAACTAATGGTTTATCGGCAAATAACACTTATGTTAGAAATCTCACCTATTAGTGATTGATTTTGTATGGAAGATTCGCTATTTGATTTTGAATAGTTTGGTTTCCTTCATTTGTGGACTACTGCGCGTTTCCTCTGACCATGTCTTATGAAATCTCTTAAGAATTTAGCTAACTAATGTTTTTGTGTCATGAAGCTTATCAGTGGAGAGCATGTTGGTGCTCTTGCAATGAGTGAACCCAATGGTAAGATATATATTTATCGTTTCAATGAATTGTTTGAGAGTTGGAGAAGGACATGCAACCATACATGCGTATAGTGAACACTTTATTTTGATGTATACTGATTTTTTTGTTTTGAATATTGGTGACAGCCGGTTCAGATGTTGTGAGCATGAAATGCAAGGCTGAAAAGGTAGATGGTGGTTACATACTAAATGGCAACAAGATGTGGTGCACTAATGGTCCATCTGCGGAAACATTGGTAATACAGTTAATAGCTTAGCTTATATGTTAACTTCTCAAATTGACTTTATTGATAGAATTTTTGTTTAGTTTTAACATTTTTGACCATTTTTCTTTTGGTTGGATCAGGTTGTTTATTCGAAAACTGATACAAAAGCAGGTTCTAAAGGAATCACGGCTTTCGTTATAGAAAAGGGAATGGCCGGGTATGTGAAATCTCAATCTCACTTTCTATGATCTTTTGTAAAACAAAAAGAAATATGATGGAGCAAAAGTCAGAGAGTGAGAGTTCTTTATCCATTTCTTATTTTCGTGTGTTTGCAGATTCAGTACTGCTCAGAAATTGGATAAACTGGGAATGCGAGGAAGCGATACGTAATCTCCATTCTCTCAAGATAGAAATATCTGTGTAATTAAGACCTTTTTCACTGCCTCTTTTCTCTGATATCTCTCTCTTCTGAACAGGTGTGAGCTTGTTTTTGAGAATTGCTTTGTTCCTGAAGAAAACATTCTTGGCAAGGAAGGAAAAGGTTTTGATTGCTGCAACTTTATTTTTTCACTTTTATTCTCTAGGTTGATGGATAATTTGCATTGTGTGGTCTATTTTAAAGTATCTGATATCTTTACAAGCACCCCCCTCTCCACACCTCTCTGATGTATATAGGATTTGTATGTGCAGGAGTGTATGTTCTAATGTCAGGTCTGGATTTGGAAAGACTTGTTTTAGCAGCTGGGCCCTTAGGGATCATGCAGGCATGCCTTGACACCGTGCTTCCCTATATTCGTCAGAGAGAACAGTTTGGTCGTCCAATTGGGGAATTCCAGTTTATACAGGTTTATCTTTATCATCCTTCACATAAACGTTTCCGTATATCTCAACTTTAATCCTAAGATTCTTAAAACATAAATTCGGCTGGATCATTTCAGGGTAAAGTTGCTGATATGTACACTGCCTTACAGTCTTCAAGGTAGAAAACTTCTCTCAATTCTCATTTAGTCCATACAGCAAAAAACAAAGGTCAAGGGAAAAGATGTTCCTTTGGTATCTCAGGTCTTACGTCTACTCTGTTGCGAGGGACTGTGACAATGGGAAAATCCATTCAAAGGTGATTTGATTACGAAAATAATCTTCAATAATTATCCGGACGGCTAGCAAAACCTAATAACACAAGCATTCTTGTATATTTATTTATCTTATAGGACTGCGCCGGAACTATTCTTTGTGCAGCCGAAAGAGCAACGCAGGTCGCGTTACAGGTCAATTACCCCTAGTCTCTTGACTGCTTTCGTACTATCTTAAACATTGAGTCTATATTCTGGATTGAAACTTCAGCCTGTCGCTTCAAACCCAAAAAATAGTTTTAAGCATTGTCTCTCATCTTTCTGATGGTTTACCAGCAAAACAAACCTCGGAAGGGCACATAACTATTTCCTTTTAAGAGTTAAGACTAAGAGATTAGGTTTGAAATGTTGCAGGCGATACAATGCTTAGGCGGAAACGGATACATAAACGAATACGCAACAGGCCGCCTTCTTAGAGATGCAAAGCTATATGAAATCGGTGCGGGGACAAGCGAGATCAGAAGGATTGTCATCGGTCGCGAGCTTTTCAAAGAACAATAGAGATAAGTCTTTGTATTGCTTTGCCAAAGATGGTAACAATGTGACATTGTCATTCTGTACAAGTATATCTAATTTTACAATGTCCTCAATAAGAAAAGATTGTTCAATGTTTCAGAAATTTTGTTACTTTTCCACCAGAAAATGAGATTATGAATCAACTAATACCTCATTGTTCTATATGAATATTTATGTAAACCAAAAATGAACCTACGCAGCACACAAAAATTGATTTTTGCTTTCATTTCTCCCACATAAGCGACATAGGCTGTTTCTCTCCATTGACTCAGATTCAGAATGAAATGTAATCCATTTATTTGTTTGGTATGATACCACCAAGCATTTGTAAGTGTGGGCTTCAATCTTTTGTTTTGTTTAATAGAAAAAATCACATCTTCTTCTTCTTCTTCTTGAGTCTTGACTCTAAAAAACTTGCTTTTTAGAAACAGCAATATTATATATAATGAAATAGATTTAGCAGAGGTATTGTTGATGTATTATATTCTCTTTAGCATCTTTACTGTTATGTTTCACACAATGTTAATTTTGCTGATTGGAAAACACACACACAAAGGTCCAAGAGAGCATCTTATGGAGCTATGAGTCAATGCTTATATCTAGATTCCCCCATCATTATCATCATCACCTTCATTTTTTTAATTTTCATTCTTGTTATTTAGTCTCTTCAGTTACAATGTAATTTTGAGTCTCTCTATTTAAATATTCGTTTGGCAAATTTACACGAATCAATCTTCTAATTTGAGTGATGCAGAGGTTTTTCATCGGGAGATCGATTCTTGGCTACGGCGTCAAGACGACGCGGAAGAGATCGTTCTCTTCCCACTCTTCGTCTCTCCTCTTCGACGACACTCAGTTACAGGTTCTTTTGTGCATGGCTTTTCAAATTAATTGAGAGATTGTTTTTAGTGAACTTTATGGTGTGAAAAATGGAATTGGGAAGAAGATGGCTTTATGGTTTTAGCAGTGTTATCTATGAATCTATCATTAGGAACTTATTTTAATGATGTTTCATTTCATTGAAACTTTTCTTGAATTCATTTTTTAACCTGCGATTTTGTTTTTGCATTTGACATTGTCTCTGTGGCTGCATTGCAAATGCATGTCTCAGTTTAAAGAAAGTGTATCCAAGTTTGCGCGAGATATTATTGCTCCTCATGCTGAAAGAATTGATCGAACTAATTCATTCCCAAAGGTCTTTCTCACTTCTACTCTTTTAACTCCATCCTCTTACGTTTCTGTTTGCCTATATCTCATCAAAATCTAAACTTTCACACTTTTTTAAAACTAGGATGTTAACTTATGGAAGCTAATGGGTGACTTCAATCTCCATGGGATCACTGCACCAGGTAGATTTCTGTGTTCTAGCACAGAAACTATATACTTCTTCTGTTACCTCAATCATGTTTTGCCTTATGTCTAGAACTTAGAACCTAAACGTACAATTTTCTACGTGCAGAGGAATATGGAGGACTAGGTCTTGGTTACTTGTATCATTGTATAGCGATGGAGGAAATCAGTCGGGCTTCAGGGTCTGTTGGTGTGTCTTACGGTGCCCATTCCAACCTTTGCATTAATCAATTGGTAAATATAGAACTCACAAAATACGTATCAATATTATGAGGGTTTTTAAGCCAAAATACTTCTTTACAGGTGAAGAATGCAACTACAGCCCAAAAGCAGAAATATTTGCCAAAGGTACGGTTTCATCTTGATCTTTTCTATCAATGCTATTCTAATGGTTTATCAGCAAATAACACTGGTGTTACAAATCTCACCTTATTACTAGTGATTGACTTTGTTTTGGAAGAAAGTTCGATATTTGATCTTGAATAGTTTGGTTTCCTTCATTTGTGAACTTATAATGCATGTTTCCTCTGACCCTTTTTCTTTTGAAATCTGTTTAGAAATTTAGCTAACTAATGTTTTTGCTGTTATGAAGCTTATCACTGGGGAGCATGTTGGTGCTCTTGCAATGAGTGAACCCAATGGTAAGCGTTTCAATAAGAGTTGGTGAGTGTGAGAAGGACATACTGATATATGTTGTTGATTGTATACTGATTTTCTTACAGCCGGTTCAGATGTTGTGAGCATGAAATGCAAGGCTGAAAAAGTAGATGGTGGTTATATACTAAATGGCAACAAGATGTGGTGCACTAATGGTCCATCTGCTGAAACATTGGTAATATCTTAAATTCTCAAATTGATTTAACATTTTTTGACGATTTGTCTTTTGGTTGGATCAGGTTGTTTATGCGAAAACTGATACGAACGCAGGTTCTAAAGGAATCACGGCTTTCATTATAGAGAAGGGAATGGCCGGGTATGCCAAATCTCAATCTCACTTTCTGTGATCTTTAGTCATATACAAAAAAAGAAAGAAGGGAATCTAGAGGAACAAAAATGGGAATCCATTACTGATTGTGGTGTCTTTGCAGATTCAGTACTGCTCAGAAATTGGACAAACTGGGAATGCGAGGAAGCGATACGTAATCCCCATTTTCTCACTATAAAGATATCTGTTTAAATTAAGTCTCTTTTTGCTCTGACATGTGTCTCTTCTAAGCAGGTGTGAGCTTGTTTTTGAGAATTGCTTTGTCCCTGAAGAAAACATTCTTGGCAAGGAAGGAAAAGGTTTGAGTTGCTGTAACTTCATTTTTTCACTTTTATTCTCTAAGTTGATGGATAATTTGCATTGTGTGGTCTAATTTAAAATAATATAATTTAAACATATGTTAGTGATTCTCACTAACATATGTTTTGCTCAACCAGAAATAACATTTGTTCCTCTTTATATTTGTCTGATGTATATAGGGTTTGTACGTGCAGGAGTGTATGTTCTAATGTCAGGTCTGGATTTGGAAAGACTTATTTTCGCAGCTGGGCCCTTAGGGATCATGCAGGCATGTCTTGATACCGTCCTTCCCTATATTCGTCAGAGAGAACAGTTTGGTCGTCCAATTGGTGAATTCCAATTTATACAGGTTCATCTTTATCATCCTTCACATAAACGTTTCCGTATATCTCACATTTCTTTTTTAAAAAATTCGGTTGGATGATTTCAGGGTAAAGTTGCGGATATGTACACTGCATTACAGTCTTCAAGGTGAAAAGATTATCTCAATACTCTGGAATTATTTATGTTCATACAACAGAAATTTTGTTCAAGGAAAAAGATGTTCCTTTGGTATCTCAGGTCTTACGTCTACTCTGTTGCGAGGGACTGTGACAATGGGAAAATCCATTCAAAGGTGATTTGATTACGAAATAATCTTCAATATTTATCCGCACGGCTAGCAAAACCTAATAACACAAGCATTTGTATATATTTATTTATCTTATAGGACTGCGCCGGAACTATTCTTTGTGCAGCCGAAAGAGCAACGCAGGTCGCTTTACAGGTCAAGTACCACTAGTCTCCTGCTTTCTTTCTACTATCTTAAACATTGTGTCCATTTCTGGATCGAAACTTCAGCTTAAGCTGGATCAAACCCAAAAACTAGTTTTAAGCATTGTCTCTCATCTTTCTGATGGTTTACCAGCAAAACAAACCTCGGAAGGGTACATAACTGTTTCCTTTTAAGACTTAAGACTAAAAGATTAGGTTTGAAATGTTGCAGGCGATACAATGTTTAGGCGGAAACGGATACATAAACGAATACGCAACAGGCCGCCTTCTGAGAGATGCTAAGCTATATGAGATCGGTGCAGGAACAAGCGAGATCAGAAGGATTGTCATCGGTCGCCAGCTTTTCAAAGAACAATAGAGATAAGTCTTTGTATGGCTTTGCCAAAATATGGTTACAGTACGACGTTGTGCCATTCTGTACAAAAAGTATATATCTAATTTTACAATGTCATCAATAACCTCACAATAAGAAAATATAGTTTCAAACGGTTCTTTAATGTTTGATTTTTAATTTAGGGATTTGGCTCGTTGATTTGTTATGAATCCTTAGTTACCGTTGGAGAGAAATAAGTGAAAATATTTACATAAGTGAAAACTCAACCTTGCATAACTAAGTATATTGTATGGGTGATATGTTTTGAAGATACCATCCTGCATACTACATAAGTACATAACATTGCACTCCCTAATTACTATACTACACAAGATCTAATAAAACTTCTAGCTAAACTACCAGCAAGCTCTTTCTCATTTTCCATCAAACTTATCATCACTTGCACTTGCAGTTTGCTTTTGTATCGATATCTCTTGTAAAACCGGTGGCGGAAATCGAAAATCCGAAACAACTTCTGACGGAATTGGACTCCCGACTGGATCGATATCACCATTGTTTTCGGGTTTTGGCGTTTGGTCTCTCTTCCTCTTATCTTTAACCCTGTCATGCCATTGCTTTAACATATTTGCTAGTTGGTCTTCTAAGATTGATCTCTTGTAGCTTGATCCCATCTATACCAGATAAAATGCATGTAGCCAAATCAGATTTAGATCACTATAGGTTACATTAAAATTTATAATTTGCAATAACCATTCACTAAAAACGGTTTGACCAATTAATGTAAAATTTTATATGTATGAACTTAATTACCTGAGTTACAAGGGCATAAAGAGGCAGTGTAATGTAGCTGCTCAAGAACTGGACTGTCACCCTATAAATCATATACTTGTTAATGATATAATTTTATAGTTACAAAAATATATTTTCCATTTTCTTGAATTTGAAAACAAATGTAATCAGTTTGTGCAATAAAATCAAGAAGTTGTAAATAATAGAAAATTGTGCTTACGCTAATATAAGTCGTGTAATGATGAGCTTTCGGTTTTCATGGTAGCAAGAGTTAATCCCAAATTTCCACTAAAATTCATCATTAAATTGCAAACACATTAGATATATCAGTTTCCTTTATTATTTATTTTATCTATCTGTTATATAATCATACATATATTAAAATACGAAATCGAAAGAATTAAACTTACAGTGATCCATACGAAAAATGCCATCTCGAAGGTGTTCTGTATCAATATAATGTCATATTTTTTTAATTAAAATATGTTGGAATTCAGATGAAGAATGATAAAAAAAAAAACAAAAAAACGATATGTAGTGTGAATAGAGTTACCATAAAGAGCGTGTAGTGTAGAATGTTTAAAATGAGACGAGGATGTGAAAACCAGAAATGCTTGTCGTTTGGCTCAACGAGAGGGATTCCTCTAATCACACTGTTTTGCTGCTTAATTGTTAGTGCCATTTTTGCCACTATTACTTCTAGTTTCGTCCCGATCACTAGAACTATCTACATCACAATATTAATTTATCAATTTTTGAGTTACAGATATTGTTAATTAGCATATTGATTATATAAAATTAGCTCTTACAAGTAGTGGCACAAATGCCATATAAAAATATACTCTCCAACCTGAAAGATTACGAAGAAGAAAAAGATAAGCAGAAAATGAGTAATTAATTCTTAGTATGTATTTAAATTTTAAACTATAACATATCTATTTCATCATAAAAAACAAAACAAAAAAACTATTAGATATCTATATTAAGTTACCATAAACGTCGACGAGCATAAAGATGACCACAGTTAGCCACATTAAAGGACTGTAATAAATTATAAGAACGTTAATTTCATTAATATGTTGTAGGAAGATAATATTGTCGATTTAAAAAATAATAATATAAACATGTACCAATTCGTATATACCTGATTCCAACCACAGTTTTAAAATCTTCATGTAAAGATCTCTGTATATATTGTTGGAAGTTGAAAGAATTATTGGACGGTAAATGAGCCTGCATTTATATTAAATAAAATAAAAAATTTTAACTTATATATTCATAGAATCTTAATTATTCATTGAAAAAAAAAATGAGATACTAACAGAGATAAACCCATGACGGAGTGTGAGGTAGTCGACTTTTGCCACCGAGTTGTAAAATTGTCTGAAGAAACATTTCTAAGAAAAACAAACTTGATTATTCTTTAAAAAGTTGAGATATATGCTAATAAAGTAATTAAAAAAAATCATGATCAAGAACATGTACTAACTTACAATCCAAAGTTGAATCGATGTTTCAGTCCAAGTACTCAGGTGTCGTCGAGCAAATGTGGTCTCTCTTGTCATTCTATACCTATTCGGATCTTTAAATTACATAAAATATTAACAATAAGTTAATCGAATAAGAAACTATTGATGATATTCAATGGATCATTTGACATTGAGTAATTAATAGCACAAAAATCTCACCATTTGCTGCTAAATACTCCACGGTTTGGGTCTCCTTCTCCCACGATTTCCATCTTCTCATCTAATATGTATTACGTATATAAAAGTTTATATGTACACAATATATATATATATATATATATATACTATTTCAGAAAATAAGTTCCCCAAATTATGTCATAATACATGCTACATATATGATGTTTACATTGGAGTTTTTTTAAGTCGAAGGTGGAATCTTTTAGCATAATGGAATTTGGTACAGCATTGCAGGGACTATATATATTTAGTATATATACATGTGTAAGACCTTGTCACAAATTATAAAACAATATTTGTAAATGAAAAGATATATTTTATTTGTTTAAACTTGTTATCCGTGCTAGTATAAAGCTAGCGAGTTTAATTTTAACGTTAATCTTATAAGGAGTTTATTATCTTTATATATTTTTATAATTTATTTTTTTTGTTAAATTTTCTTTTAGCATAATCAGACTTGCTGAAATTATAAACTAATGAATTAAAAGAACTAAAATATGATGTTATAATATGAATAGATGTACCTGGGCCATTCCAAGGATAAGAATGGCAAGATTGTAGAGAATGTGCATGCATGCCAACGCAAAGAAGAAGAAACTCAACTGAGTCAACCCCTCTTTTGATATAAGTGACGTTTTCCCCTGCAAAATTTTATTTTATTTAATCGGATTAGTTAGTTCCAAATAAGTTATGCTTATTCTACATTTTGTTCAAACCTCAAGAAGGAAAAAAAAAAAAAAAGCAAACAAAGGTTTACGTAATTTTCTTAGCTTTTTTATTTAAACAATTTAATATTGAATAGTGAGACCATTTTTTTTTGGGATTAAACTCTGAATTTGATTACCAAAATTGAACGGCTGTGTTTTTTTTTTTTATGTCATCTGAATATTATTGATAACAAAGAGTAAAATTACAAACACAAATGGAACGGGTGTGTTACAAAAAGAAAAAGTTAGCGAAGCTAATAATACATATAAATATATCATAGATATATCATAAAATATTCATAATTTTCGTCACTTGTGTGTGGGGATCAGATGTGGTTCTGTGGTGTGGAGTTAAAACTGGTAATGTTGACACTGTATTAGTTGACTTACGCTATCGACATTCGACAATGCCCAAGACTCCAAGTCAACGTTTGAGATCTCAATTACTATTTCTAGAAGCAACGTAGAAGATTTTGGATTCAGAATATTTATAAGTTGAGCATCTAAAAATAGAAATGACTAAAAATTCTGATTTTATGGAAGAAAAAAAACAGATTTAAATACTACAAAATGTTAGAGACTAGTAGCTATAAAAGGTTGCGAAAACTGAGAAATCATGAAACTAAAACAATCATAAATCAAAATTCTGCAAATTGAATTCTGTGATTGATAAAAATATTGTGGAATTAATTCTTCTACAGCTCCACTGCCACTTTATAAAGAGACTGAAATGTTTATCCTTTTTTTTAGTATTTTGTAGTATTCAAATTAGCTTCAAGATACTCTACCATTTTGTAGTATTTAAATCAGCTCCAAGCTAATCCACTTGGTGGCAGTGGACCACTAGCTGGTCACTAAAACTTTAGTTTTTAGAACTTAAAAATGCGTTAATTATACTATCCCATGTCTTAATTTTTTTGTGAAATATTATCCACTTTGGATTTAAGATATTTGAAAGAAAAAGAAAAAAAAAACTGAAAATGATGGTGAGAATAAATTGGTGGAGAAGAACCTTGGAACAATTATCAAGGAAGTTTTTGTCGTCATCATCTTCATCATCAAGTAATGTTTTGGTTTTACGGCAAGGCAACATTCGATTGGCGTATTTTGTGGGAATGCATATCTTCGAAACTTCTCCTTCAATCACATTTAGCATCAGTGACATGAATCCTAGCACCACTAGAACTGCCATTACAGAACATTAAAAACTTAAAGGTTAATAAAATTGGAAAAGGTATTCAAATTGAATGTCATAATTATCATATCCAAAATTAGTTTTTTTTTTGCTTTTTAATGTAATATGTTTGAATTTTTTTTATGAATGAAAAGATTAATCACCAAATGAACTTGGTACGAATGGGACAGATTTTTACCCGATTTGAGCTTCTCTACAGCTTCAAGTAGAGATATTTTTCCGTTTTTCTTAAGTCTCTGAAAGAAAAAGGACAAGAATACATTATAAAAATAAAAAAAAAAAACCAAGAATAAAATAAACTAGAGTTTGCTCGTTTTGGATTATATATGTGTTTTGTATACATATACTAATTTATACTACTAATTAGCCCGTCTCATGTAGACGAACATTAACATACTACAGTCTATATATATACAAGTAAAATCCTCGGAGATCTATCTATGAACACTTTAGTATACAATCAATAATACTTTCCAAGAAGAATCTATAGTAATGAATCATTTTTCTTCTATAGATACGGTGCCAAATAGGGGAAGGCCACAGTACAACCTATTAAAGATAATTAATGAACTTTCACAAGAACCTATTTGTCACTGTCTCTAAAGAAAATTGATTCAATACATACAGACATTTTTGTACTTACAGTGGATAGAAAATGGATGAGACGTTCGATGAAAATGGAAATAGCGATAAAGAAGAAACAAACAGTGGCCAGAGCCCAAGTTGGAGTTTCTTGGAGGGACCTGACCTCCGTAGAGCCGCCGCTGATTTCTTCTTTTCCCGCCATCTCTTATATTTCCCGGTGATTGATGTGCAGCTGAGAAGATCGATGAAGATATGAGTGATGTGTGGTGGGCAATTATAATATATATATATAAAATATAATATGGAATCAATCATTGTTGCACCAAAGAACTTGTCAAAGTAAACACTGACGTTATGCTTTAAATGCGACAATAAATCCCAACTCCCTTTTTGATACGTTCCGGTTCCGCTCTGTTTGACCTGGCAAGACATTTTTAGTCATATTAGAAAGACTTGAGAAATGGATTGGACGGGGAAGAATCGGACAACGTAAAAAAAAGGATAATTTTTTTTTAAATTTTCGTCTTTCATTTTTTTTTTCAGTATATCTAGATGGAGATGTTACATTTTTAAAAATTGTACCGAAGATTTTACAAACAATGCAGGTCTAGTTATTTGATATATATATATATATATATATATATATATATATATTTATATATATATATATATTTATATATATTTATATACCAATACATTATGAATGTGTAAGCAGTAAGCTAGCGATCAATTTTCTTACGTATATAACTATTATTAAACATATCATTGTTTTTGTTACATGTTATTTATTTTTTAGTTAACGTTTATGTTTTAGATGAAGATAAAATTTAGGTTAATTTTGTTTTTCTTAGCCTTTTTTATTTTTTATTTTTTTATTTTTAGCCTTCCATTTGGTAAATTATACAGGAATTCATTTGATAATATAACAAAATATCATATTATAAAGTTTAGCTGTAACAATTAAATGAAAACAAAATCAGAATTAATTAACAAGTACATTAATTGATGGCAATAATAAATCAAATCATTTGATATTCTTAATTCTACAAATATTGTATTGTGATAGAAAATTGTTTGTTGCCATCAAAAAACTGTTTCATAATATTTTCTTCTCCATTTTTCAGGTTTGGCAGCCACATCCACATCCAACGCAACCACATCCAACACTCAAGTACTTATCAATGAATTATTATGAAACGTTTTTGTTTTTGGAATACAAGAACGAAAACGACAATATGTGTGTGTTGTCATTGGTGTGAAATTGTGAATGTTTTGACTTTATCGGGTTGGTCTAACGCAAACCCCTCAAAACCTGGTAGATATTTAAATCTGATCTGGTCTGATCCGAAGGCCTATCTTTTGATGTCCGGCCCACACACAGAGGCATGCCTATGTAAGTAAAAAAAAAAAAAGACATTTCTCTTGCTTCCCCTTAATATCAAATTTTAGGATCTCTAATTTTAAACTATTCTCTACCACATGTTAGGCATGAGCATTATGAGTAACGGATCGGGTAATCGCAGATAAAATTAAGGTAAGGATAATAAAAATATCGAAAATCGTTATCCTAAAATATATTTTTAAAGAAAAAAGATCGGATAATACGGATAATGCCATAACGGATATGATAAAGATAAATAAGATAGTCAATTTCATTACCCAAACGTTTAATTTGTATGACTAAAATTCCTATGAGAATGGATAATAAAATAACTAAATTTTTTATTGATCATTAACCAAAAAATCATATTAGTTATCAAATCATATTGTAGTTCAAAATTTTATCACGTACCAATCCAAAAACTAATACTAGTTTTCAATTCAAATTTCCATTTAAAATATATTTTTAATTAATAAGCCAATCTTATATATAAAACTTATATCCAATTTTCACTTTAAATGTTTATGATGATGATAGAAAAATAAGAAAACAAAGCAAATTACTTTTTACATACAAAACATCTAAAAATTTAAACTACCAAATGCACACCGGCTCAGATTCCCTGCGCATAATCGTAAAGGCAATTTGAAATTGTATAGTAGAGTTTTTTTAACTATAAATCTCCACAAGCTAGAGAGTCTACTTCGTGCTTCGTAGATGGTTCGGAACAAGACGCCTCTAATCCTTTCTAACTCTCAAATCGCACAAATTATTATGTTCTTTTCTTTATACATATTTTTTTTTATTGAGCAATAAATTTGATTATACGAAGATACATACCTACGGAGATTTTTGAAACTGTAATAGTCTAAAAGAAAATTAGAGGCTTCTAATTCTAATATTTTTATATTGCTTGGTTGAAATATATATATATATATATATTATAAATAAATACTTTAAAATAAAAGCCTCTTTGGAGGTAATATATATAGTTTTGAACAAAAAGAGTGATTCCATAGGTCCTAGTCATATCTAAATTTAGAATGACTAAAATTGTTTTTTGGAAAACTACATTTAACTCCACCATTTACGCTTGGCGCCTCGTCTGAGTCCAAAAATAGAAGACGGAGAGGGACGAAGAAGCAGGGAACCAAATCGGACACACATTGGAGAAGAAGAAGAAAAAGAAGAAGTCAAAGAAGCACGTAGAGATGCCGGTCATTGATATTATCTTCAGAGTTGATGAAATTTGCAAAAAGTACGACAAGTATGACGTCGATAAGCAACGTGAACTCGGCGCTTCCGGCGACGATGCCTACTCTCACCTCTACACATCCATTGATTCCGACATTGAAGCTGTTCTCCGTGTTCGTCTCCTTCTCTTTCTCTAAATTTTTAACATAGTTTTGATTCTTGAATCTCTGTTCTGTATTCTATATCTTTTGAAAGTTTTGTTTCTATCTTCTTGATGATCGAAAATACTACTAGGATACGACGATATCATAGTAATAAGAAATTAAACATTTTGTCGTTAAACAACGTTAAAGAAACATATAGAGATAAAACTTTATAATAGTGGTATATGACGTTTTCTAATGCAATTTTGCAAGCATTTTCCTAATAAAAATAAAATAGCATATTAGTAAAAGTGTAGGCAAGTAAAAATTTATTATGTAAATAAAATAGTTATTTATTAGTTTATTTCATTCCACAATTTATTTGCTTCATTTTAGTGATTCTTAACGTTATTGAGTTTTAAAAAATTTGTATCAAACTATGTAGAAAGCGGAGTTGGCATCAACGGAGAATAATCGAGCTGCAGCAGTGGCCATGAATGCTGAGGTTCGAAGAACAAAAGCACGATTAGCTGAAGATGTTGTTAAACTACAGAAACTCGCCGTGAAGAAGGTTAAAACTCAATTACTTATTTTTTATCAAGTTGAGTAACATCAAGAACTGTGTTTATAGTTTGGTTTATATTAATACAGGTCAAAGGACTTACGAAAGAGGAACGAGAATCGCGATGTGATCTAGTTATTGCATTAGCCGATAGGCTTCAAGCGATACCTGATGGCACTAAAAAAGCAGCAAAACAAGCTAATAATGATTGGGGAGGTGCTTCTGCTCCCAATAAGAACATCAAGTTTGATATGTCTGGTAAAACATTAATATATATCTTTTGTCTTCTTGTTTATTTTTTTTCTTACCACGAGAATTGTAAATATAAAGATGAGTTTTGTTTCCTTTCATCAGAGGAAGACATGAATGATGGATTTTTCCAGGAAAGTGAAGAATCCAGTCAATTTCGACAAGAATATGAGACGAGAAGAAAGAAACAGGCATGTGACTTTCATTTATCAACTTTTTGTTTCTCTTATACTTCGTCAATGAAAATTTAGATTAGCATATTGTTGTGAATTTAGGCAAGTAAACAGAATTAATTAGGAAAACAAAAGTGTTTCTTTGAGAGTTGAGACGAATACCCTTTGTCTCTAGGGTTTCTTTATTAATCTGCTAAATAAAATTACAGACTCGTTATATAGGCAGCAAAGTCTACATAATGCAAATAAATGAATTCTTTTAAATCTGATCTTACTATAGCATTTCTCTACATAATCTTATCTTATTTGTAAGTCACTTTTAGATTAACACATATGGTTTGTCTTTACTTCAGGACGAGGGTCTTGATGTGATATCAGAAGGTTTGGATGTACTAAAGAACTTAGCTCGTGACATGAACGAGGTTTCTTGTTTTCTAATTCCCCATGTAACAGAGCTTTTATTTCCGATGGAGATTTATATATACTTTTTCTAAAATTCAGGAACTTGACAAGCAAGTTCCATTAATGGACGAAATGGAAACAAAGGTGAGATTCATTTTACTTTTGATTATTCTTCTTCATCATTAGTCAGTAGAAGACAAACGCTATAAATGTAATTTGCTCCATAAATGCTGTAGGTTGATGGAGCAACTTCAGATTTGAAGAACACCAATGTTCGGCTCAAGCAACAGCTTGTGCAGGTAAAACCGAAAACATAAACCGGTTCTTGAAATTGGTAGTTATTATTATTTTCATCATAACTTTATGTGCTAAAACCTGGTGGGATTTCAGATGAGATCAAGCCGCAACTTCTGCATCGATATTGTTCTTCTCTGTGTTATTCTTGGTATCGTCTCTTACATCTACAAGTAAGCATGGTGTCTCAGTTTTGCTCTTATTTTTTCTTCGAATCAAAATCCTTCCTCTTAACTTGTTGAAAATTGCATTCTTTCTCCGTTGCAGTGCCCTAAACTAATGTTGGAGACGGTCTACACCGACATTCTTCTGGCCACTTTAAAGCGTCTTATGGTATATTTCTTAACCAAACTGATAAAAAATAACTTTCTTGGAGAGCAAGCAAGATAGTTTACTTAAGCTTTTAACCATTATGTATACAATTTTAAAGGATTGTTGTACTTGGTAAGAAAAAACAAAAGATTATATTTGCACAAGTGCCAGCTGTTTGGTTATTTAAAAGTTCAGAGTTATTTGGGTATTTAAGAATGTTTTAGCGTTTGCAAATTAACTAGAAGAAGTTATATTATGATTATGGTTAGTTTTATGCCTCTTATAACATAATATTAGTAAAATTTTAAACAATTATAGTGTTTTGTGAGAAGGGAAAACTAACTATTCAAAGTTAGTGTTTTTCATTTGTGGGAATTGGGATTGAAAAAGAAAAAAAACTTTCTAATATTCAGGCCGGCGGAAAGTATTGAAGGATGAAATATTTTCTTAAAGTCCCTATTTTTTGTAAGATCTACTTTTAATTTTTTTTTCTAAGATTAGATATATTATTAGAATAAAAATTTAGGGTATATATTATTAAATAAAATATATACTAATACAAATATTTGTATGTATTTAATAATAGAAATATGTAAAATATTTTAACATTTTCTATAAATAAGTTTACGTTATAGACTATAGAGCCTCAAATTTGGTTCCCCTAGAGCCTTCTGAACTCAGAGCCGGTCCTTGGTAATATTATGGACTAGATATGGGAATTTTGTTTTTCGCATATCCGTTTTGTTAATATTTTCATAAATAATAATATTTAATGACTGATCAAATGTGATCAATACTTTAATCACAAAATTTCATTTTAGATTTTAAATTTGATATTTTACTATTTAAACATTACAAAAAAAAATCAATTTTTAAGGAAAAAAAATCTATCATAAATTAGTGATGGAGTTGCGAGGCATCGTTTACAAACGTCATTTCTTTTGAAAAAAATTTTAACAACAAGATTTTTGAAAAACCATTGCAAATTTGCTAGAAATTTGTGAGATATGTGTGAGAAATTTTACTTTTCTCCAATTTTCATCGCAATATTTTGAGAGATTTCCAAGCAAACATTATACCTACAAGAACAAACAGACAACAAAGAGTCACATTCTCATAGTTAATAAACCTTCCCTTGATTTTTATTATAAATATAAGTAACATGAAATAACATTGTTACATAAGAAAAAAAATAACATATGATTAATAAAAATGTGTCTACTTACTTTTATTTTAATTTTTTAATGTCTAAACTGCATTTGTAATTATAATGATCAATTTGTAGAAACTGAGAAATACAATGAGGAACATAACGATGAACTTTAAAAGCAGAATGTGGTGGGAGTCGATCCGCTGTCAAACCATCTGCATCTTGATAATCTTTTCTGGGGATCCATTGAACTTCAGCAGAATAAAATGTGACTACTTAATGCCTAATAATTTGCATGTAGTTTTAAACATAACACGATAAACAAAACGTATAGGAAATAAAATTCCAAAACAATCTTCAGAAAGACCTAGAACAACAGTACAACATTCTTTTGTCACATTTTTGAATTTGAAATGCTTCACTGCTTCTACACAATCAGGAATTTTTATTGCGTCTGCCACACATGATATTGGATTTGGCAGCAACTTTTTCTCTGACTCTGGAGCAAATGCATGATCATTATTACCTTTCGTATCTTGAAAAATTGATAGCATCACAACTATCACTGTTAGGATGAACACACAATTTTTTTGCTTGTCCCCACTCATTGTTTGATGATTATAATTTTCTTTTATGTTATCTTGTTATCATTATTTTGGTTGTTCATAGTATTTATAAGTCTTGTATATTTTTAGTAGACGATCTCTGTTTTATTACCTTTGATTCTGTGCATTTATGTGTTAGTTTTCCTGATCATATTACCTTAAGGAAAAAAGAAAAACGTTTCACTCCATAAACCATTTATGATATGCTTATTTCTGTGAAAGCAAACTAATCGATTGAGATTTTTTCAACAATATGTTATCATTGTTTGTTTTTGTTTCCTTATAATCATATTTTTAATTTTCTCAATTAATAAAAATATATTATCTTCGTTTTATAATAAATTAGATAATGACCAGAGTAGATACAGTAAAAATTTTATAAATTAATAATGTTGGAACCATGCAATTTTATTAAGTTATAGTGATACTAATTTATCTATAAATTAATAAATATTAATTCATAATAGAAAATAATAAATATTAATATATAATATAAGATAATATTTATTCATTTATAGTATAAAATAATATTTATTAATTTATAGAGATTTATGTTAAAAATTGAAAATATATAAACTAAAACAATTTGATCTAAATAAAATTATTTTTTTGGATGCTATAAATTTTAATAGTTTTGGACTTGAAAGTTTAGATGTTTCTTAAAAACTCAAATTATTTTCAACGAGAAGATTGATCCATCCCCTATGAAGATCAACCCGCAAAGGGATATCGATCGATCCCACTCTCCTGATTGGATTTCAAAAATTAGAGAAGATTAACCGATCCCAGTTGAGATCGATCGATCCCCGCAGATATAATTACGGACCCTTCTTGTCAATAAAAACCTAAAAAGTTTTGAATCCACCAGCTTGTCTGCTTGTGAGGTTGAAATCAAAGAGCGATTGAAAAAACTGCTACACAACCATATATGAAGATGAGCTCTGCTGTGGAAGATGTGATTGATGAGAACATAAAAATTAATGAAGATGAAGGAGGGATTGGAAAATATGGTCCACGGCTACCTGATAAGGCAAGCTGTGGAAGAAGAAGATAAATCAAGTGTGCACTGAGATGAGGGTGAGATTTCCCTTCATGAAATTTGCATCAATGACCCATATAATCATGGAATATATGAGCAATATTATTGCTGGTAGGACTACTATGCAAGAAACATCTGATTTCCTTCAAAAAGAGTGCAACAAAAGGATGCCGGAGGAATTTTCCCGTAAACTAGAAGATCCTGGGAAGTTTAATTTCCCATTCACTATAGGGCAGTATCACTATAGGAACAGCCTAGTTGACACTGGTGCCAGCATAAACATGATGCCACTTACTCAAGTAAAGAAGTTGGGTTTGATCACCATGAAACCAACTACCTTAAAACTTCAAATGGCTGATGGAACAACAAGGAGACCAATAGGAAGGCTCATAAACATTCATGTCCTGCTCAAGGGAAGCTATGCACTAGCAGATTTTGTTGTTCTTGACCTCGATGATGACTGGACAGAAATTATACTGGGTAGGCCGTTTCTGGCAACAACCAAAACCTCCATCTGTAGGCCTGGGAGTTTGGGTACCCGATCAGGTTTGGGTCGTGTATTTTGGGTATTTCGGATATTCAGGTATGAAGAAATACACCCGATCGGGGATGGGTGTTTTTGGGTAATACCTAAAACCCAAAATACCCAACGGGTTCAGGTTGGGTATGGGTGTTTTGCACCCGATTCTAACTAAAAACCCAAACTGTACCCAAAGCAAAGGAAAACCCTGAACTGTATCCAAATTATATAAGCCTATAACAAATCATGAAATCAATCTGATTCAATTAAATTCATAAGCAACCATCAAGTGAAACATAAGAGATTGTAAACAAAAGAGAAACTGAAACAAAGTAATCATTCATAACAAAACAACAACTCCAAAAGCCGGAACCAACAAATCCAAAAGTAAAAACACTAAGTTATCAACTTATCATAAAGCCAAAACAGTAAACACCAAGTTATATCAAGTATCAACTCGACAACTCCAAAAGCAAAAACACCAAGTTCCTGTCTTCATGACTTCCTGAGACTGAGACTGGAAGTTAGAAACTTAGAATCATATAATTTATCTAAACTAACAGTCTAAATTGACAAATTAGGAGTTCTAAACTCTTCTTCTTCTTCTTCTTCTTCGTTATATCTGTCATCTTGGTTTGGAGATGCTGATGAATCCATCTGCAAATAAGAAACATATAAAAGAACAGAGCATCAATCAAATCAGAACTGTAAAATCAATAAACCCACAATGAGATAGAGAAAAAAACAGAGCAGGAATCAAACAGTATGAACAAAGATAGAATTGCTAACAGGAAATTACGAATTTGCAACAACTACAAATTACGAAATTCATTGCTTACAAAGAAGATTCAATCGATACATACCCAAAGCACAATCGATACAGACAAAAATCAAAGAAGATTTCAATTCTTATGAGCTTACAATGAAAGTAAGAGACTCAAACCAAATCCTAAACCAAAAGGCAGAGCATATATGTCGATTATCTAAACATTATCCCATAGTTTCAACTTTCAAGAGAATAAAAATCAAAAGTGCTGAGGTGAGTTAAGAGAATCACCTGAGATTGCCTCCGTGAGGTCTCAGATGGTGGAGAAGATGATAATAAGTGATTATCGGATTCCAGTTTGAATTCTTGGGGTTAATTACAGATTTTAGGAAGTTCAATCAATTTTTGGAGAAAGGGAAAGATAGAAAGAAGAATAGGGAATTAGGGATATAGGGTTAGGAGTATTGTATCGTATCTGAGATATCTCATAGGCTTATATATGGTCAGATGTTTTGGGTAACTTTGGGGTATTTCAGATACGGATATCCGAAATCAAAAAAATCTATACCCGATCGGGTATGGGTATCCAAAATCTAAGAAATCTATACCCGATCAGGTATTTTAGGGCACCCGTACCCAAACCAAATTGCTTACTTTGGGTCGGGTTTGGGTTCAGGTATCGGGTGCAGATTTTTTGCCATAGCTTATCCATCAGTATACCCAAGAGGAGGATCAAACTTAGATTTAAGAACTCTGTCATGACCTTCTAAGTTGAGACCGTCAACAGAATTCCCACCATAATTGGTCAAGCATTTGTTTTGAATGATTCAGAATCTGTTGATGTTGTTCATCCAATGAACGTGACTCCGGGAAGTGATGGCGATAGAGATCAACCAGAAGTTAATTTAGAAGCTGAAAAGAGTCTGGAATACATGTTGATGGCTGTCACTGCAAGTCCCAAGATCAAGGCAGAAAGCCAGCCACCAGATGAGGAAGACACTATTCCTCCAATGAACCCAGACCCCAACTGAAAAAACCAAGTGCAAAAACACGGAGTATGGAGGCTGGTACAACCAAATGTTCTAAGGATATTCTAGTAAGCTTTATAGTATATTTAATTCATATATATTAGTTTACGTTGACTATTGGTGCACTTGTATTGTATATTGATGTATATGGTTAGGACTGGTTCCAACTTCCCTTCTCAGAAAATAAGCTCTGGGATCGACCGATCCCGTCTCAACCTGTGACTCTCTATCCAAAAAAAAAGTATATATATATATAGAGAGAGAGAGAAGGGAAATTAGTCTGAAGGAACCAGAATAAAACCTTTTTTATTATTTGTTTTTAGCACCAATAGCAACTCTTTTAGGATCATTATACAGAAGTTTACTTAGAGTCCAAGGTTCAGGAGGTTGTGCATCATCTTTGGTTTCCGTCTCACTGTGATTTTGTGCATTGGCTTGCACCGGACTACATTGATCATGTCTAACCAACACCCATAAAAATGGCCCCCCATTACTAGCCCTTAGCGATTGAGACTCCCTTTGTGAGACTGCACCCAACAATTAGGCCATGAATGACAATGGTTTTTGGAGTGGTTTTTGGTTTTAGATTCTCCAAAAAACTATTTTATAGTCATTCATGATTTAGAAAAATGGATTCCCTAAAATATAGGAAAACTAGAATTTTTTGATGTTTTTTTTTATCATTTCTAAAGAAAAACCAGAATCTCATTTTACTATTTTTTAAGAGATTTTGGTGTGATCTTTTTTTTCTTTCCTAAAATGATCCTACTTACGTCAGTTAAATTTTTTTTTTTTTTACTAATTCACTAAAACTAAAACCCTATTCTATTGGGTTTTTACAAAAGTTTTTATATATTTTTAAAATAATTTTATTTATCATTCAATATCTAAATACCATTTCTTGTTTTCTATAAAAATGTAAACTAAACGAATGTGCACTTTTCAGTTTTTTTTGTGTTGTTAAATTTTGTAAGCTTTTATTTAAAATTTTTAATATCATTGTTTTACTAATTTTTAAAGACATATAAACAAAAATTTTAATTATATATAAACATAAAAAAATCAAAATTATATATAAAAACCAAAAACTTAAAAAGTTACCATTCAAGTTTTTGAAAACTAAAATCTACACCAAAATCAAAAACTAAAAAAATCAAAAACCAAAATCCAAATCGTATCGATCGATCCCGATCACGAATATTCTCCCAATCAAGCATTTACTCTGACTTTTGACTTAAAGACCTCCCTATATAAAGGGATCATTTCCTGAGCGGCGCATATGCCCTAGACACGATTTTTGACCATTTCCTTTGTATTTTCATTTCAGTTTCAGATCTAAACATTTTCTTATTGAATTATTGGATCTACACTCTGTCTTCATCTCTTTCTTTGCATTACATGTTATATTTCATCATGATCTATCAACCCATTGTCATGGCTTAGTAGATCTACTTGTTGGAAGATGGGATCTATTCGAAGGGATTTAACGTTTAATTAGGTTATTGTTATAGATTAGGGTTATGATCATTAGATCTCTATTTCTATGAAATTAATGCTTTTTTTAGGTTGAAGAATCTATCAAATGATTTATAAGGTTTTATAATACGGCTAGCGCATGTTTATTCTTCCATGAATATGTAGTTTATAGGCTTGAGATCGTCAGCCGACGAGAGTCGAGGTTGGATCTGCAAGTGAACAATATCAAAACCCGTTAATAAATGCTGGCATATGATCCTAGCGTATTTATGACCAAGATAATATTCTCATACGAGAGGTGGTTTATTTTTTATAGTGTTTTGAGTTCTAGATCTAGATCATTAAATTGCTAATCAGGTTAGATATTCTTTTTATTTGATTAAATCCCTGCGATTTTCCAAATCCCAACAATTGTTTGAAATTGATTTTATTTCTATTTTTATTTTATTCGGATTTATATCTGGATTTTTTCGATGACAACCATTAATATTCTTGATCCTAAATCTGTTTAGATCTACAGATCTAAATGGTACTTTACTCTCTGTGGATTCGATCCAACCATTATACTAACGTGCACAACCGTGCACTTGCGGGAACTTTTGGTTTGGGTAAAACCTGATACCACATCAGTCACCTACGATTTAGTCTTTAAACGAGGAAGAAGAGGCTTAACAACTTTGGGCCCAAATCATTGAGGGTCTGATTTTAGATGATTCAGTAATTAATGGGCCACAAGTTTAAATGTCCACAAACTCTGGTAATGGCTCCACTAGTAACACAACTTCCTCGACACATGAAACTCGATCCAGCCAAAGTGATATTGCTCCAGCAATCTTTGATGATGAAAGTTCAGAATCAACATCAGATGTTGACTCACCAAAAATTCATCATGCACATGTAAACTTGACAATAGAAGAGCCACTACTTGGCAAAGGAAATAGACAGAAAAAGCCTTGGTCAAGCCAAATGACCTTGTAGTCAAGCAACCAAAAAGGAAATCACATGAGGAAGTAAGTAATTTGGCTCAATCTTCTTATTATACTGCTGTGTATCCAAGTATGGACCAAGACAATGGTCATCGTTTTTTTTTAAATAACACATTGCATATGTTACTGCAATCATTTCAACTCTGAAGCCTAAATCCTTTAAACAAGCTATGGAAGATTAACACTGGAGAATAGTGGTCAGGTCTGAATATGGAGCGTTAGAGGAAAAAAATACATGGAATATTGAAGATATACCATCAGGTAAAAGATCAATTGGAAGTCATTGAGTATTTAAGGTTAAATTCAAGTCATATGGGAATATTGAAAGGTACAAAGTGAGGTTAGTGACAATGGGAAACAAGCAAATTGAGGGAGAAGACTATGGCGAAACTTTCTCAGCAGTTGCAAAAATAGGAACAGTTTGAATTTTTTTGGCACGGCATCAAAACAAGGATGGTTGGTATATCAGATTGATGTACACAGTGCATTCTTACATGGAAATCTAGAAGGAGAAGAAGAAGAAGAATAAGTTAATATGAAAATGCTTCATGGATTTTGATCAGCTGACAAGAGCAAGGTCTATCGATTACGTAAATCAATTTATGGATTTAAGTAAACACCAAGATGTTGGTTTGAAAAGCTTTCTTCCGGTTTACTTGATAACGGGTTTGACCAATCTCGTGGAGATTACTCATTGTTCACCGATGAGAAAGGTACGACTAGACTTCATATCTTAGTATATGTTGATGACTTGGTTATAGCTGGAAGTGATTTACAAGCTACTGAAGCATTCAAATACTATTTATCAGCTTGTTTTTGTGTGAAGGATTTAGGAGATTTAAAATATTTTATGGGTATTGAAGTGGTGAGAAATGAATCTGGTATATGCTTGTATCAACAAAAATATGCATTAAACATAATCTTGGAGACATGCCTTCTTGGAGAAAAGCCTGCATGAATTTCCGTTAGAGCAAAATCATCACCTAGCAGTTTCTGAATCAGAGTTGCTTGTATTGAGATCAAGAAGATGTTTTATTCTATGTGGTCAAAACAGAATGTCCCAGACATATTCTATATTGAGATCAAGACTGCGGTCTATTCTATATGGTTAAAATAGAATGTTGCAACTGTATTTATGTACTCTATTCTATATGATTAAAATAGAATAGACTTCTCATTATCACTATAAAGGACGAAGACACTGTAAAATAATTAACCTAATGTTTTAGTCAGATATGGTCGCCTCTTTTCATTATTTTGACTTTATTTCTCATCTAAATTCTTCATATCTTCAGCTTAATCTAACATGGTATCAGAGCTTGGTTATTGATTCTATCATCATATTCTTTCTAATCCTTTGTTTCCATTTCTTCATTTTTTTCTCTTAAAAACAAAATCTCATAATCTCTGGTTATTCTTGACGGATCTGTAATGTTCTTCTTGTTTTTCAGCAAATCTTCACAGTTCTTTGTGGTTTTCTTGACAAATCTTCAGTATTTCTCTATAAAATCTTGGTCTGTAGTCATTAAATTAGTTTTTCAAGGTCTTGGTTATATCACTTCACTTGTAAAACGAATTTGGAGTCATGGATTCTTCAAAACCCATTGCTATTCCGGTGATTCTCTAAGGTGTGAACTACTTGCTATGGGCTAGAACCACCAAGACAAATCTGTGTGGTCGTGGACTTTGGAACCACATTGGAACCCAACAAGCTAAGGAGGTGGCCACAAATAAAGATGGAAAGGAAATCATTGGAGACTCAAGCTCTGAAGAAGGCAAATGGTTCCAAGAGGATCAAGGTGTTCTTTGTCTACTTCAAAAATTGATGTTCCGATACTTGAAGCTTACTCTTATTGTGATACAGCTAAAGAATTGTGGGATACACTCAAAAATATCTATGGGCATGTATCAAATCTTACCCGAGTGTTTGAAGTCAAGAAAGCCATCAACAATCTTAGCCAAGAGGACCTTGAATTCACGAAACACTTTGGGAAATTTAGATCACTTTGGGCTGAACTAGAGATGCTTAGACCCTTCTCAGTGGATCCGGTAGTTCTCAAGGAGAGGGGTGAACAAGACAAGGTATTTGGTCTACTCCTTACGTTGAACCCAACATACAATGACCTAATCAAGCACATCCTTAGGGCTGAAAAGCTATCAAGCTTGGATGAAGTTTGTTCACAGATTCAACGTGAACAAGGCTCGGTGGTTCTCTTTAGTGGGAAAGGTGAAATGATCATGGCACACAAGGTGGCTTTCAAGCATGAAGATAGGAAAACACTGGTGTTTGATCATTGCAAGAAGAAAGGCCACATCAAGGATAAGTGCTGGATACTACACCCACATCTCAAGTCGGCCAAGTTCAAAGTGCAAGTAAACCTTTCCCAAGAAGCCTCAAGTGATCAAGCCCAAGCTGGGCCATCTAAGCAAGGAGATGAACTGGCTATGGTTGCTTACACAAATGATGTTGTGAGGAAGTCAGATCTAGAAGCTCTTATCAAGTCCATCACCGCTCTTAACAACAAAGAATATGGTATCACTCACGTTGCCTCTTTACCTAATTCACAAAGTAAAACATTGATTATTGATTCGGATGCTTCTCATCACATGATTAGTAACCCGAAACTCATTAATAATGTTAAACCTGCTAATGGAAATGTGATAATTACAAATGGTGATATGATTCTTATAAGAGGAATATGTGATTTAAAACATTGTGGTAAGAGCTCTAAGGCCTTCTTTATGCCTGAATTCACCTCTAACTTTGTCTAGGTAAAAAGGGCAACTAATGATCTTAATTGCTATGCTATCTTTGGTCCTAATAGCTTTCATTTTCAGGATATTGAGAGTGGAAAAGTTCTTGGAGAAGGAAACACTAAAGGGGATTTATATGTTTTTGAGGATCCTTCAACAACCAAATCTACATCTCCTTCCTTTAAATCTTGTTATGCTTTTAGTTTAAATAAAATTTGGCATGATAGACTGGGTCACCCACATGCTCGTGCTTTAGAGATTATGTTACCCAATGTTGTCTTTGATCATCATAATTGTGAAGCTTGTATTCTCGGAAAGCATTGTAAAACTGTGTTCCCTAAGTCGTCAACTAGATATGAAAAATGCTTTGATCTAGTGCATTCAGATGTTTGGACTGCCCCATGTTTATCTAGGGACAATAAGAAATACTATGTTACATTCATTGATGAAAAATCTAAATACACAAGGGTCACATTGCTTGCATCTAAGGATAGAGTATATGATGCATTTGTTAATTTTCAAACATATGTAACTAAACAGTTTAATGCTAAGATCAAGGTATTTAGGCCTGACAATGGTGGGGAATATAAGAGTCACAAGTTCAAAGAGTATTTAGCAAGACATGTGATTCTACATCAAACAAGCTGCCCATATACTCCTCAACAAAATGGTGTAGCCAAGAGGTAAAATAACCATCTTATGGAAGTAGCAAGGTCCATGATGTTTCACACCAATGTCCCAAGAAGATTCTGGAGTGATGCAGTCATGGCAGCTTATTATCTAATCAATAGGATACCAACAAGGATCCTAAATAATGTAGCTCCATTTGAGGTATTAAACCAAACCAAACCATCCATTGATCACTTACGAGTTTTTGGGTGTGTTTGTTTTGTACTAAGATCAGGTGAACTGAGAGACAAGCTTGAAGCTAAGAGCACAAGATGCATGTTCCTAGGATACTCTACTACTCAAAAGGGCTACAAGTGCTATGACTTCTCAAAGAACAGAACCATTATGCCAAGAGAGGTCAAGTTCATTGAGCACCAAGGGTATCATGACAAAAAATATTTGGCAAGATCTCCATCAGATTGAGCGGCCATTCTCCAACATCTCCTAAGTCATCTTGGTAATCCTCCTCCGAGAGAAGAACAATCAGATAGTATCAGAACCAATAAACAAGGATTGGAGACTCCGGAAGATCAACCCAATACCAATATTGGGAACACCATGGATGTAACTGAAACCACTCAGCCGGAACCAAACCCACTTGACATGGAACAAGACCAAGATCAAGATGAGGAAGTTGTTACTGAAGAAGTGGTTCAATTGGATCATAACCATGGAGATGAACAAGGAGCAGAACCTACTACGCCTCCACCACTTAGGAGAAGCATTACACAGAAGTTAACTAGAGTTTACTACAACAACCAAGCTGTGGCTCATCCTATACAAGTTGTTTTACCAACTACTCATCAAGCCTTCCTTGGGAAAATTGATGCTCAATGGATTCCACAGATTTGTGAAGAATCCAAAGGAAGTAAAGAATGGCTAGGAGCTGTTGATGATGAGGCTGGGGCTATGGAACGTAATCATACATGGGATGAAGCAGATCTACCTCTGGGAAAGAAGTTGTTAGTTTAAGATGGATCTTCACTATCAAGTATTTGAGCAATGGAGATATTGAGAGGTACAAAGCCAGATTAGTTGCAAGAGGTTTCACCCAAACTTATGAAGATGACTACACATAAACTTTTGCTCCCGTAGCCAAGCTCCATACAGTTAGGGTTGTTCTATCATTGGCAACAAATCTGGATTGGGAGTTATGGCAAATAGATGTGAAGAATGCTTTCTTACAAGGAGAACTTTAGGAAGAAGTTTACATGACTCCACCACCGGGCCTAGAAGACTCCATTGCTACCGGGAAAGTACTAAGACTTAGGAAGGCTATATATGGGCTGAAGCAATCTCCAAGAGCTTGGTACCACAAGTTGAGCTCCACACTAAAAGAAAGAGGATTCGAACGATCTGAAGCTGATCATACCCTGTTCACTCTCCAAAGTTCCAAAGGAATCATTGTGGTCTTAGTCTATGTGGATGACCTTATCATTTCCGGCAATGATAAGGAAGGTATTCAAGAAACTAAAACTTATCTTAAAACCATGTTTGATATCAAAGATCTTGGAGAACTAAAATATTTCCTAGGGATTTAAGTATGTCATTCTCCAGAAGGCTTATTTCTTTCACAAAGGAAATACACTCTTGATTTGTTGACTGAGACAGGTAAACTAGGAGCAAAGCCAGCCAAAACTCCACTTGAAGATGGCTACAAGGTCAAGCGAAAGGGGGAGAAAAAGAACAAGAATGATCTCCAGGAAGAAGATCCACTAGACAAACCATATGCAGATCCTCTCCAATACCAAAGACTAGTGGGTAAGCTTATCTATTTGACTCTAACAAGACCTGACTTGTGTTTTGCTATGAACCAGGTGAGTCAATACATGCAAACACCCACATTTTACCATTGAAACATGGTGGAGAAGATACTCAGATATCTCAAAGGGAGTCCAGGACAAGGCATATGGATGGGAAAGAATGAGAATGCCGAGATTGTTGGTTATTGTGATGCAGACTATGCTGGTGACACGAATAATAGGAAGTCAACCACTGGATATTGCACATTCATTGGAGGAAATTTGGTGACATGGAAGTCTAAGAAGCAGAAGGTAGTGTCATATTCAAGTGCTGAATCCGAGTATAGAGCAATGAGGAAGCTCACAGATGAACTGATTTGGCTCAAGGCACTACTCAAAGATCTAGGCATTGAAACCACAAGAACCATCACGATGCATTGTGACAATCAAGCTGCTATACACATTGCCAGCAACTCGGTGTTTCATGAGAGGACTAAAAACATAGAAGTTGACTGCCACAAAGTTCGAGAGAAGATCAAAGGAGTTACACTACCATGCTTTACAAGGAGTGAAGATCAACTAGCAGATATCTTCACCAAAGCCACGAGTCTCAAGGTTTGCAATCATATCTACAGCAAACTCGGGCTTGTGGATCTAACTCCTCGTTGATCATATCCTCTACTCATAGACGTTATACTCTTTTCCTCATCATATATTGTTTTCCCAAGTGGTTTTTTCTATGATGAGGTTTT